>BDUI01003012.1:111563-121686 GCA_002335545.1 Apodemus speciosus | reverse complement strand
CCTCTCCCTCTCCCTCTCTCTCTCCCCATCCCCACCTCCATCTTTCCCCATCTTTCTTTCTCCCTCTTTCTCTCTCTTTCTCCTCTTTTCTCTCTCCTCTTTCTCTCCCTCTCTTTCTCCCCATCCCTTCTTCTCTCTCCTTTCCTTCCCCCTTCCCTTCTTCCCTCCCTCACTCTTTTCCACTTCAGAGAAGTCCCCATAAGGCAACACCAAACACTAATTCTATGTGACAATCGCGTATATTCATCTTTATTTTGGGGGTAGGCATTCAGCTTGTTCCCACTGTCCGGACTTCAAAACCCTCTGAAAATTGATATCACCCCAGGAATTTAAAGACATTAAGTAAACCAAAGACAATTGTGTTTGTCCACTATACTTTTAAAAAGCATGGTTCAACAGATTTTTTAATAACTGCATTGTCTTTAAATCATTAATTTTGCATTTTAGGAGCAGAGTGGCAGAAACTATCAACATTTTATTCTACCTTGTTCTCTTGAAGATATCAAAGAGCCCAGGCCAGCATCCTGTGTTCTTCTTTATAACTGGGTTCATTTTTTTTACATAAACCATCTTGAATACTGTGAAGCTATTGCCCAGAAAGGGCATCCTAAACACTAAACGTGGAAATAGAGGGGCATGAGCTTTCAGAAGTATCAGGTGCTTCCGATGTGAAATGTGAAAAGTAGGCCAGCAAGGAGATAGACTGTAGGATATGAAAGAACTAAGCACAAAATCACTAAGTAAGTAAACAAAATAAAATTCTAAGGAAATTTACATTGACAGAGAGAAAGCTGTTGGTGTAGATATGGATACAGAGAAAATTAGAGTTTTGATGTAAAATTGGAAAGCTTAAAGAATATGAAGGACAGTTGGAAAACAGTAATGTACACACTTCCTGCTTTAAGATTTTTGTCTCCTTATATCTGCCAATAAAGTGTGGACCTTTGCCATCTTCTCTCTGGAAAGTGGATCACCATGGTTGTTGGAAGAAGGAGAGTGATCACTGTGACCTGAAGGGAAGTCAATCACTCAACAGTCAGTAATTCTTATTGTTATAAAAGCCTARAAGGATATCCATTCAAAGTGCTGGCTCCACCATGGAAACCTAAGCACCTGCTGCATCTCCTGCTTAATTAGGCATTGCCAGACAGTCAATGCACGTTTGTTAAATAAATGAACATTTCTGCCTTGAGCAAAGGAAGTTAGGGAGATTTATTTATTTCCATTGCTTGAATACAGTCTACAGAAAAACACTGAATGCATACTCTGCAGTGTTTTTAACTATTAGAATATTTTTTTCAATGAAATTAAAATTTTAGCCTTAATTCTCTATAATTGTCACAGAAGAAATGCCTGGTCCACAATTCCTCTTCCTGCCTTAAAACAGCTCACTTCTAGAATAGTCCAGATGGCTTTCACCTACATTTTTWAAGTAATATTAAACCCAACATTTATTATTGAGCACCAACYTTGCTGCTTTAGCCATTACAAAGTTTCATTTTTTGTACTAAGGGCTATTATGGTTCCCATTTTACTGGCAAACTAGGCCACAAAGAAGACAAATTAGATCTTCTCAGATGGTGTAGCTTGTAAACTGAAAAGTGGGTCTTAAAAGCCTTTCTGATTTGGTGGAGTGTGAGCCAAAAATAAGTAAATAAATAAAAAATTAAAATAAAAAATCAAAAGTCAGCATCAAATCCATGAAAACGAAACCCTTGGTGGGCATTCAGGAGCCCTGTGGCCATAGCTCTGATGCAAGTGTCTGCAAGTTGATCCTCTAACTCAGGTTCTCTGGATACTTTTCACAGAACYGGATTTCTTCCAGATAGCTTGGCTTGTGTGGGATTCTCCTTACTGCAAAGGTACAGAGCTAGCTGCCTGGTACATTTCTCAATTAAACAGCTTTTATTTCTTCTTTGCATAATTTGTGGTTCCATTTATTTATTCATGAACATGCACCCYGCATGGCCCACATCATTGTTCTGCTGCTGTTCCCCACTGTGTGGAGTCCCAGGTTCTGAAGGAGAGAGATCCACCGATCAACAGCCTTCTGAGAGGAAAGCTTCTATACAAGGTCACAGATTGGTGTTCTGTGTATCTGGATGTCTTGTATATTCCTGACTCCTGCCATCATTCCTCTGCTAAGGTGCATTCATTCATTCTCTGCTTACTTTAAGGCTTCAGTTCTGCTCCAGAGATACGTCCTGATAGGCTGAGTCACTGGGCCTTTTCTCAATAAAGCACAGAAGATGGATAGTCACAATGCCTTCCTTCAGCTCTCATAAATCTAATAAATGGTTTCATCCCTATCGCCTCTCCCAGAATCCTTCACAGGGCCTTGGTTGGCTCCTGTTATAGATAAGAAGGGGGGTGTTTGCCAACCTAGATATTGATGAGACTGAAAGAACTGCACTAATAATTCTACATCCCTATGATTTCATTCTTATTGCTCAGCAAGCAGTGAGTGGCATTCCATAAGTGAAAAACAATGTGGCCAGAGCAATAAAGAAGTGAGTACTGTCAGGTCACTTGGTGTCTAAGTTATGCTGGCCAGCTGGTTCTTGGGGCTCCTGAGAGTCAGAATGTGCTCCTGGCAACCACTGAATGGTGCTGTGAGCTGCTTCTTTCTCCAGCCAGAGGGGATTATAAAACTCAAACTTATCCAATTTCTTGGTGGAAAAATACTGGAACAGTTTCATCAAAATGAACTTCCTACAAATAACCATATTTCTAAAATTAGGAGACACAATATGTTTCAGCAGAAGAAAGAAACCACAAGATTCAGACCCTGAGCAAGAAATATTTTCTTTGCTTAACCCAGAATCTCACTTATTTTATATTTTGTTCAGCATATGTTTTGTAAAACCAATTTCCTTTGCCACTCTACCCCATTGGGACTCTTCACAAATGAAAAAAAAAAAAAAAAAAAAAAAAGAGGAAAAGTTTTTTCCCCCAGCTCATAAGACTAAGGTTATTTTAGATATGAAAGTTTTTTTTCTTTTCTTTCTTTCTCTTTCTTTTTTTCTTTAACTAAAGGCAATTGTGAGGAAAGCAAGCATGCAAGTGAGAAAGCAAGAAAGAAAGTCATCTGTAATCTACCACAATTTATTCAGCAAATCATATCAGAAGATAGACCCTGACTCCAGATCTAACAAGATTCTCCCTGGTGACCTGGGGAGCTACACTAGTATTGCTTTYGGTCACCATCTCTGGGATTTCCAGATCTTCTGAGAAAATCATGTGCCTTTGTGTTTAATCATCATAAAGTAAGCTTTGCCAGTAACCTCTACATGGCACATCACAACAGTGTCAATATAGCTGACACAGGAAAATCAGGGCCTCTTTGAGTGTGACGGAGCCTTCCTAGGCTTGTAAAGTTAGTGTCTCTGATGGCTCAAAGGCCACCAAAGCTGCCCCCAAACCAGTGGCTTTTGTTGAAAACTCACAGATCCACAGAGGGAGCTTATGAGGAAGGGAGTCATATTGTTTCAGTTAAGCATGGAGGTCAGTCATATTTTTGACCAAAAGCCACATGGTGGAGACGGGAACTTCAAAAACGAATGATAGCACCCAAAGTACCAGAGAAACCATACTTAGATCAGCATTAAAAAAATAAAAGACAAAGGAGGAAATAAAGGGGGAAATGTATGTTTCTCTGGGTAAGGACTCAGAAAGGTAAGCCGACCTAGCAAACCCTCACGGCCGCACACAGGGGACTGTACCAGGTGAGGAGAGTCTGGACGCAAAACTGTATCATCTCACTAAAGGGATAATTATTCTGCCCATCTCTATAACATGGTGTAAGGGAAACTCACCTACCTGAGGGCCAGTTCCTTGGCTAGGTGATTGGCTAATTCAGCTGTATTAAGTTTGAATGGCAGRTCTCCAGTCAGAGGTGGATTTCCCTATTTTGACAATGAGACAACAGTTTTCCCGCTATGGGTCTTCAATGCCACTGCAAAAATTCTAAAGTAGAGACTGTAGAAGTACATCTCACTTGCTTTTTACCTGGCTCCTTAGTGACACCAGTAGRGCCCCAGGGTCCCAAAGGACAGTCACCAGATCTGAGAATAGAGTCTGATTTCAGAGGGAAAGACACCAAAACCTAGAGAAGCTAGGAAGCCAGTTGTATCCTGCCTCTGTCTCTGCCTCTCTTAGAGGAAAAAAACAAGCAAGCAAGCAAACAATAAAAACATTGTATGACTGTTCATGCTCAGCCTGCCCTCCTGAGGGCTTCACCTTTATAATGAGCTGGACTGGAGGAGGGTTTTGCATCCTGCTCCATATGAATTATCATTATAACAAGCATCCAGGCTGCCCATCAAAGATCCCAGAACTGGGGCAGTAGTGAGTAGAGGGGGGATGGAGAGCAGGGAGAAATTTCCATACAGATATAAGTGTGGACCCTCATTAGAGAACAAGCCTTCGCTTCAAAAAGACATGAACTCCGCACAGGTCTCCTGCCTGTTAAATATGTACAGAGCGTGCTTGTTTGATGATGAGAGTCGCAGTTTGGCTATTTGAATGGAAATGAATTTTAATAAGCATTTGAGGCAGGGGAAGCTGCAACCCTCATCTGCTCCAGGATCATCAGGCATCTTCCTCACCATCATCACCTCTGAGGGGAGAATGCAGTCCTCATGATGAGTGCAGAATGCCTGCTCTCCTCAGTCTTTGTCAATGTTCATTAACCTTGCAAGTTCCTTTGCTAGCCTGGGAACACAGCTGTCCCTGGGAAATTTCCATATTCCTTAAGAAAAGCAGGGTGTGGAATTACCATTGGGGTTGGGGGTGGGGTCCTGCCAACAAAAGACAGTGAAAAAGCTGTCTGGGAAAGAAATACAGAGACCATCTTGATTAGCACTTTCATTACCCACTTAAATATCTACAAACTTTTGTACTCACTTTGCACTTTTATAAAATTAAGKATAATGTGGTTGTTTGTTCCATACTTTTTCATCCCAACAGAAAGACAAAGCAATTATCATTGTAAATCTCAGTCTCACTTCCAATCCAAAATAAGGGCACAAATACCCTTAGATTATTTATCTCTTCTTGGCATTTAAGCAGTCCTAGAGCTTAGAAACATTCCAGCAACCTTAACAGATTATGAATCTATCATCTTAACAGGAACAAAACAACTTAAACCTGTGTGGGGGTGGTGACAAGATAATTTCTGAAATGCTTTCAAAGAAGCATGGCTGGGAATTGGCAGGGTGCCTCGTAGAAAACACGGGTGAGCTGGTAGCTGTCATTCCCAGCCTCTGAACTAACTCGCATGGTTCCYGTTGTTTTCTGTTTTTCTCGATACATTGTTTATCCATGCAGACTCTAAGTCAGTAAGGTCACTGACCCTAAGTTAGTCCAACCTCGTTAAGCCCGATCCTGCCAATATTTTCACCCCACAGTGTGACAGCCCTTTATCTAATGCCATCTTACCGACATCTCTAATTAAAGACAATAAGACCTCTCCATGTACTTACAGAAAAGTACATAATATTTGTCTCATGTTTAGGATAGAAAAACAAATACTGCCTAAGGATAGGGATTCTGAAATCATTACGATCTAAGAATAAATATTGTTGTCAGTACAACCTATTCACACCCTGCATGTCAGGGATTTAGGAACATCACTAACTCAGCTCTCAACAAAGCACTGTAGAGGAAAGAAATCAAGCATACCGTCGAAGCTTCTCTTGGTCCAAATTCTCAAACAAGACATTATTTTTCTTCCTTTCTTTTCAGCTTGTGTGTGCGTGTGAGTGGGCGCTCACAGGTGTTTCCAGGCATAGGCATGCCACAGGGCTTTTTATAAAGGTCAGAGGACAACTCTGAGTACCTGTACTCCCCTTCCATATTTTTTTGCAGCTGGATCTCTTACTGTTCACTACTGGGTAACCCAAGCCAGCTGGCCCAGAAGCGTCTGTGGATTCTTCTGTCTCCTTTTCCCATCTTGCCACTGKAGGATTAGGGTTRCAGATGTTGGCTTTCTGTGGGTTCAGAGGATCCCAACTAAAATCCTCACACCTGTGTGGAAAGTACTTTACCCACYAAGCTGTCTCCCAGCCCAGGAATAGTACACTTTTAGAGCCATTTGCAAGTTTGCTTCATGAGGGTTAAGATTCTCTTGCATTCCTCCATATGCTTTATGCTTTTACTAATTCYAAATAACTAGATCCTGAAGCAGGAGATGCAAGCACATGGGTGTGTCCCCCAAATCTATGCCAGCACTACTGACACTACAATCATGTCAGAACTACTTTAGCCTTCTGGGCTGAGAACTCTCTTCTCTCCCTAATTTAAGAAGTTTAATTCAGTTGCCCCTCCCACCTTCCTTTTCTTTTAAGCAACTCTTACTCTTGTCCCATGGGCCCTAGAGGTAGATAGGGAAGAATAAATGCCTCTAAACTGGGGCTGGAAAAGGGTCCCAGCCACTTTCTCCCCATTACAGCCCCACCAGGCCACTCCAGCTGACAACCTAACAAGGTGATAATGGGCCCGGTTCACAGCAGGTTGTTTGAAATAGGTTGAAGAGGTTCATTTGCATTCAAATCTTCCCTCTCTGGCTGGCTTTTGTTTGGCCCCTTGATTTCTACTCCCAAGACACCCTTTGGTTGACTTGGAGTGGAACAAAATCACATTGCTTCAGAATTTGAATTGCAGGCTTGGGTTTGAAATATGTCCCATTATTTCATCAAGTTGTGGTGGGGGAGGAGTGAAAAGAGAGAAAGAAGAGCAAAGAGATTCTGAAATGAAAGGAGAGATGACAGATGGGTGCAAATGTCCCTTTTAAGTGCAGGGGAGCAGCTGATGCCAGTGCATGAAATTAAATTAATGCTTCTGTGGCTAGATGTGTTCTCCAGCTTCTTACTCTTGATGGGAGACCTCGGGTTCCTTTTATAAGACCAAAGGTAGACYCTGGCACTAGAGGCAAGCCCTGTGCACACAGTAGGTGCTGGAGGGAAACAGTCAGCCCTCCACCTTTGTGCCCTCTCCTCCTGRAAGTGCATGGCTTCAGTGCAAACGCAAGACCCTAAACTCGGAAAGAAATTAGTGAACTGAACATAGCTCAGCAGTGGTCAGAAGTCTAAGCCAGTTGTCTCCAGCACCTAGGATGCTCTAACACATAGAAAAGACACAATGACTGAGCCAGGCAGTGGTGGCCAGGCAGTGGTGGCGCACGCCTTTAATCCCAGCACTTGGGAGCAGAGACAGGTGAATTTCTGAGTTCCAGGTCAGCCTGGTCTACAGARTGAGTTCCAGGACAGTAAGGGCTATACAGAGAAATCCTGTCTTGAAATAAAAAGACWCAATGACTGGGAAGCATCCRTACTCAGAGCCTACTATGTAGACGTTTTAAAATAAATCTTTAAAACAGAAGTTAGTGCTTTGAAATTTCAATAGATGAAGGAATTGCTACATCCCACTAGCAGTGAAGGGTAGTCCCCAAACTGTCTCAAATAATCTGAATGGGACTGATGTAGCTCCAAGGCTGTGTCTCTTCCAGTTCCTGATGTTGAAATACTGATCCCTAATACAATGGCACTGGAGATTAGGTCACAAGAATGGTCCTTTTGAATAGGATTAGCACCCTCTCCAAAGAGCCACCATAGCATACACCCTCCTTCTGCCACATGAAGATTCCAAGAGAGAGAAAGACACAGGCAGGCAGATGAGGAGCCTAAAACAACCAACCTGGTCTTCAGCCTCCTGAACCCTAGAAATGCCTGCTACTATGTTTATGGCACACAGGGTACTGCTTTGTTAAAACAGGCAAGCCTCATAAGACAGAGAAGGAGGGGAGAAGTACAAAGGAGCCATGCTTAAGATATCACTCACTGTCAGCTTGAATCTATCGAAGAAGAGGAAAGAAAAACCACTTAAACACATTATCATCTTCACCACTCCTTATCTAGGTAAAAAGTACTGAAATCTCTTTCACTCTTTCACTGCAGGCTGCTCAGTACACGTAAGTCAAATGAGGAAAAAGTCACGACCCTTGCCCACAGACCCCATTGCCATATGGGGGGGGGAGTCCCTCTGCGGCTAAGTGTCTGCCTGCTCTCTGCCCCAGCAACCTGGGAGGCGGAGGCGGCTGCGTGATGCCTTCCCGTTCCATTCTGCCCTCTGCTTTGATTTGCACAAACAATGTGGCCTTTCTTCAGGCAATTTTCAAGTTGTCTTTTTGGATTCCTTACACTGGAAATGTGCACATAACAAAGATGAAGAATTCCTAATGTGTMGGGAAAAAGAATGAGGAGAAAAGAAAGAGTACTGCCAGCATGCTGGTCTCCTGCAAGCCTCCTGCTGTCTTGGGAGTCCCGCCCCCTCCCCCCTCCAGCTTTCTTTTCCTTTATCCTGCCCCAGCCAAGCCACTGCCTTTTGCATTTTTTTCTCCACAAGATCATCAGCACACTGTCTGATTTCTCCCTCGGGAGCCACTTAGACGGCTGCTCTGCAGGCCATCCCCCTTCTCAACCAACTGTTTCATTCCTTCACACACTTCTGAAGTGGTCTTGTAACTGTCTCCAATGTGCTAGGTCCAATGAAGTCACCCGGAGCAAGGCACACTGCCCATCTGTGCCCAGAATATGCTCCCATTGTTTTCTGTCAATCACTCTCTCTGCAAAGGAATTGGACAGGAAAGCTTGTCTTATCCCATTGTTGCCACTGTCCTGTAACCAGAATCCCCGGGGTGTTTCTCATGGAAGAAAATCAAGCCCAAGCTAGTTAAGTAAAATTGCCTTTCTCAGTGCTAGGCAACCACAATATTGGGATGTAGGTAAGTGTGCCTTCTGTCTTCTCTACATTCTGCACAGTCCATTCTCGCTCTAGTAACCCTGGTGTGGTGATAAATTTTGACCCCCCCCCCACTTGGTGGGTTAAAGGGTACCTGGAAAGTCTGGGGAGCAATATTTCTGGAGGAGTATGAGATCATCAGTGGACTGTGTAAGAAATATCCAGTGTGGATGGCATCATCCAGTCAGCCTGTACAGAGTGAGGCAGAGGGAAGGTGAGTTCCAACTTTCTTCTGGAACTGAGACACTCTTCTTTTGCCACTGAACATTACAGCTTCAGTGTAYCCACTGGCTTACTAGCAGTACCCACTTTCCAACTTCTCAGGCCTTTGGCCATGGGCTGAGGTTCTCCAGACTTTACACAAGCTCTGCAGACTTCAGACTGTAGGCTTTGGAGCCTCGTATTTACGTGATCTGTGTCACATAATCAGTCCTTTCTCATGTATCTGCTTGTCTGTCATTCCCCCACTCCCCACCCCTAGTATAGATCTCTATTTCTATGGAATTCTTCCAAATACACCCAGTCCCTGTCAAGGTCCTTTCAGTTGCCCTTCAGCATCTTCTTCTGCTGTCTCTGCCTTAGAATGTTTTCTTGCCTCTTCCCTCCATAAACATCCTATTCAGTATTCATTTTCCTAATTAAGATAAATTTATTCAGCAAGAGTTCATCTTCTTGTATGTGTATTTGATGTATGTGTGTAGGTTATTATTATTATTAAGATCTGGAATGGAAACTGAAATTCTGTCCTGAATATTTTTGTCTCATGTTGTCATAATGGAATACCTGAAGCTGTGAGTCTCACAAAAAAAAGTTTGTTCGGCACACAGTTCTGAGGGTGAGAGCTCRTAGGCATAGGCATCATGAGGCAAGAGTGTGAGAAGGGCAGAGGCTGCAGTGAGAAGAGAACAATCAAGAGTGGCTCCATGGTAAGGGAAGAAATAATGTGAGGCRGRATTAGCTCATCATCTACTCCAATGAGACTCCCATGAGCTTCCCATGAGACTAGCACTCATCTCCTGACAAGGGAAAATAATYCAATTACCTCCCAACTAGAGACACTGCCTCTTAAAAGTTCTCTCCACCTTTCACCCCTGTTACAATGGGGCCAAGCTTGTGGTACAAGAACCACATCTGRACTACAACACCTGGTCCTTAACATCCAATCCGGCTTGGGAAGGGGTTAGTTGGAGGGTGTTTGTACATGTACCTGTACATGTGTATGTGCACACGCTATAAATGTGGATGCATAGTATTTGTGTGTGCATCTGGGGGCCAAAGATTAACCCTCCCTCTCTTATGGTGTTTTGTGTTATTGTTTTGGTTT
>BDUI01003012.1:72523-84575 GCA_002335545.1 Apodemus speciosus | reverse complement strand
AAACAAAACAAAACAAAAAAACAAAAAAAAAAAAAAGGAAGAAAGAAAGAAAGACAACCAAGGTTAATCTCTGGCCCCTCCATACCTGGGCACAGATGTGCGAACTCCATCCCCACCTCCAAGCATGCATAGACCCACAAATATACACCTATCAACACACATATCCACATACACACTCTCACACACATGCATACATGCGTGTATACACACTAAATTCATTCATTCATTCATTCATTCATTCATTCATTCATTTCAGTGCTCAGCTGAGGCACGGTCACGGTTGCCTTTAATCCCACCTTGGAGGCCAAGGCAGGCAGATCTCTGTGAGTTCAAGACCAGCCTGATCTACATACCAAGTTCCAGGATAGCCAAAGCTCTATAGAGACCTTGCCTCAAATAAGTAAACTTGAAAATCTAGTGTTTGAGACTGAGGAAGGAGGATCATGAGTCTTGGGTGACATGGCAGAAAACAAACCCTGTTTCCAAAAAACCCAAATAATAACAACAACAACAACAAAAACAAGACAAAGAAGTAAGAGCGAGCTTTAGCTCTTTGGGATCAAAGAGTATTCCAACTGCTTCTGGTTCCTAAGAATCAGAGCCTAATCATTATAACTCCCATGCGACCACGTGCCACACACCACTGTAACCGTCTCTTGGATAATGACTCAGCTTTCAGATGTTTAAGAGCTGTTGTTACATGTTTTAAAGGAAGGACTGGAGACTGAAAGAAAGAAAGCCACTGAGTCAGGAATAATGGAGCTGGTCTCTAATCCAGATGCCTGGCCCTGACGCTCACACTCTCCAGTCCCCAGAGATGCATCTTATGGTCTTCCACTTTAAGTATCTTAGTAATTAACCATTAATTCCAGAACCCCCCTCTGTCAGTGCCAGGGAATAAAAACAAAAACTTACTGTTTGCATTTCAATGCAGCCTTGGACAATCTGTAGAGTCAGGCCCTGGCCAATGTGAAGAGTCACGTTGGATGAAAGGTTAGTTTCTGGACTCTTCCAGCTCTCCTTCCCTAGGATGCTTTCTGAAGCAAATTTAAAGGACTCAACAGTGGTGTCTTCATTGCTCACTAGATGGATCTCTCTCAAATTACCGATCATTTGCTTGTCTTGGAAATAAAGGCAGATAGTTTCTAAAATTATGTGTGTACACAAACCCAGAGGGAACAGGAAAATTCCAGAGCTCAGGGCTGGAATTGCTACTGTCTTAATTCGTGTTTCCGATTTGGTGACATAGTCTAGAATGTTCCTAATGGCACATTTCAGTAATTCAATAGCTGTCTGGCTGTCCATATCTGTCCACCGGGGTCCAACTGCGTGGATAATCAAATGGCAAGGAAGTCTCCCCGCACGGGTGACAGCAATTTCACCAACTGGAACTTTACCATAGGTAGCAATATGTCTGTTGCTCTCTTCTTGGATTTCAAAGCCACCATTTTTCACCAGGCTTCCAGCCAGGCCACCTCCATGCAAAAGGTCTTCATTGGCTGCGTTCACCACAGCATCAACAACATGTCTGGTGAGGTCGTCCTTCCAGACAGATAACTCTATCCCAGGACTCAGTGTCCTTATGAAGACCCTCTGAGCAGGAGAGCTGCTTCCTGCTAGAGTTGGACAGGTCAGGGTAGAGATACACCCAAATTTATTCTGGAGGACTTCACACAGCTGACTCTCATTGCTTTTTAAAATTTCGAAGACATTGTGTTTAATGGGAATTTTCCATCTACAGTGACCTTCAAGAGAATCATGGGCTGGTAAAGGAGAAAAAGCAAAACAAGAGAGAAGTGAGCACAGGTTCCTTTGAAAAGGATGTGGCTCCTTTCCACACTAGGAGACTTTGTTTCTTCCTTGGAAAGAGAGATAAACTTCCACTACCTTCCTTACCGATACTGCCTTCCTCCCAACATGGGATCAGGCCAAAGACAGCTAAGCCACTTGAAAAGGGCTCAGCCTTGTGTGTGGCATTTAGTTAGCACCCTAAATGAGAAAACAAGAAGGTCTTGAATGTTTGTAACACACACGCACACATACACTAAAATGACTTAATTGTGAGCCAGGGATAGAGGGAAGCTGTAGTCATAACTTCTCTGCTTTTCTTAATGTCTTAGTTTAAGTTTGCTTAGAAGCAAATCTTGAAAAAAGACTTCTGAGTGTAAGTACTTTAAGAGTTGATTCTAGAAAACACCAGGGGTTGAAGTTAAGGAGAGAACAATTTCCAGTAACCACATGGTGGCTCACAACCATCTATAATGAGATCTGATGCCCTCTTCTGGAATGTCTGAAGACAGCAACAGTATACTCAAACAATTAAAAAAAAAAAAAAAAAAAGAGGTTGGAACAACAGATTAAATGTAGTAGTTTACTCTGTTTCTTATCTGAGCCATCAAGAAAGACTTCTGGTGACCTCTCTTATCCAAAGGAAGCCTCGACTAAGCAGTCCATGTCAACTGGCCTACGCACTGATGGCAAACATCAAATGGATCACCCCTAGAAACTGGGCAGGTCAACTCTCTCAGCTCTTGGTCAGTCTTTCTGCCCATTTTGGCCATCAAGGAATGGTCAGAAGCGTGCCACAGGACTGGAGTGCTGATGTGCACCTTTAATCTCAGTGCTCAGAGGCAGAAACAGGCAGATCTGAGTTCCGGGCCAGCCAGATCCACAAAGCAAGACCATTTAAGGAAATAGAGTAGAGTCTCTGCCAACAAGGGAAGGGACAGTGGGGGGCCCAAGAGAGCACGTCTTCAGCTGCCACAGAGCCTCTGAAGCAGTTCCCCTTCCGAAGCACGTGCCCACATCTCCACAGTGTCTGTAGTCACACACCTGAGCCCCTGAAGGGGAGATAGTCTCCTTCCGAGTGCCCTCTTCTGCACTGAGGAAAGACCTCAGCAAAGGCTTTCTTAAGTGAGAGAGAGAGTGAGGCGATCATACCTGGTCTTTCAGTGGGAGCTGCTGCTCCTGAGCCCTGTGAAAAAAAATGAAATGGCTGCTTTAAAAGCCTGACACTGCAGAAAGCAGACGACCAATTGCACACACCGCCCGCTAAGCAGGAATAGCAAGCACGGGTTCTCAGGTTTAGGGTTTGGGGAAGGAAATTTTTTGGTTCTTTGTTTAGATTCATTATTTGGTTTGTTGGTGGGTTTTTTCCCCCATTATTGTTTGTCTTTGTTTTTCCCTTTGGTTTTTGGTTTTTGGTTTTTGGTTTTTGTTTTGTTTTGTTTTGTTTGTTTGTTTGTTTGTTTGTTTGAGACAGGGTTTCTCTGTATAGCCCTGGCTGTCCTGGAACTCACTCTGAAGACCAGGCTGGCATCAAACTCAGGCCACATACCTCTGCCTCCCAAGTGCTAGGATTAAAGGTGTGTGCCACCACTGCCCAGCCCCTTTGGTTTTTCAAGACAGGATTCCCCATGTAGCCCTGGCTATCCTAAAACTCACTCTGTAGACCAGGTTGGCCTCAAATTCAGCCATCTGCTTGTCTCTGCCTCCTGTATGCTAAGATTAGAGGCCTGCACCACCACCACCAGGCTTGCCCTATCATTTTTTAATCTGTGTACCTAAAACACTAAAAATACTAAAAGCTGCAGCAAGTACTGAGTCTGTCTATGCCTCTTAAAGAGGTCAATGCACTTTCTGTTTGTCTGTTCCACACTGTAGACCAGGCTGGCCTTGAACTCACTATAGAGCCCAGGCTGGCTTTGAACTCACTATAGAGTCCAGGCTGGCCTTGAACTCCCAGCAGTCCTCTTATCSCAGTCTCCCTAGTGCTGAGGTTCTTATGTCTGAGGCCATTCTCAACTGATGCACTTCTAAGTCAGAATAAGAGAAAAGGCTGGAGGCAAACGCCTGAAAAGGCTCAAAGCCCTCAACCACAATGAGCCAAACCTCTCAGATGGGCTCCAAAGTCTTGTGGGATTTCCCGGGTCAGAACAGAAAACACGAGGCCGTGAGCCTCTCCAGATGCATCTCCCAGATCTGGACAGACCCACTTCCAGTTACCTATTTAATGACAAACAGAAACTGGGAGTTTTCAGGTCTACTCAGAGGGGCCTTTCTCCATGCCCACTTCCCGACCCCGTCCTGAGAGACAGCTGCTGAAAGAGTAAAGAAAATACACACCATATGTAAGGTGGCATGAGACTGGGTCTCATGTAGCCCAGGTTAGCCTCAAACTTGCTACATACTACCAAGCCCAATTTATCTATCTATCTATCTATCTATCTATCTATCTATCTATCTATCTATTTATTTTTGGTTTTTTTGAGACAGGGTTTCTCTGTATAGCCCTGGCTGTCCTGGAACTCACTCTGTAGACCGGGCTGGCCTTGAACTCAGAAATCCACCTGCCTCTGCCTCCCAAGTGCTGGGATTAAAGGCGTGTACCACTACCGACTGCCTGACTTTTCTTTTTATTTATTTATTTTTTAAATTTTTATGTTTTTCCCAATTTATGTATTACTGGAAATTGAACCCAGGGCTGTAGGCATGGTAGGTAAGCCTGTTATCATCTGTGACATTCCTAGTCCTGGAGATGACATTTAAAAAGAAAAAGCCATTCATCACTTTGTTCATTCTGCTATTTATATTAGTATACTATTTATTAATTTTTCATGTTTTGAATGTTGAAAAAGGGTTTTACTCCGCAGCTCAGGCTTGCCTGGAACCTGGTGTGATTTTTCTGCCTCAACTTCCGGAGTACTGGATGCCCCCACACTCAACTATATTAGCATACTCGTGATTTTCTATTTTTTACACAGTACAAGGAAAAAAACTTTTAAATTTTTAATTTAATTTATCCATATGGGTATTTTGCCTGCATGTATGTCTGTGCATCACATGCTTGCTGTGGAGGCCAAAAGAGGGCGCTGGATCTCCCGGATGTAGAATCTCCATGTGAGGACTGGGAATTGAACCTGGGTTCTCTGGAAGAGCAGCTAATGCTCTTAACCACTAAGTCATCTCTCCAGACCCAGAAGAAAACTTTAAAAAAAAATTATATGTATGAGTCTGTGTGAGTTGTGTATATACCACATGCATGTAAGAGTCAAAAAGACTAGAAAAGGAAATTAGATCCCCCTAGAACTGAGGTTACAGGCAAGATTGTGAGCCACCATGTGAATGCTAGGAACCAAACTTAGGTTCTACAATGGCAGTAACCACTGGGAGTATAAAATCATACGAAGGTGCTAGGTGTAACTGAAGGCCCCAGCTTTCTTACTGCTGTGGGGAGAACCCTTCATGAAATGATTGGATTTTTCATAATGAGAGGGTTTTGTTTTTGTTTTTTTTGTTTGTTTGTTTTTTTGTTTTTTTTTCAAGACAGGGTTTTTCTGTGTAGCCCTGGCTGTCCTGGAACTCACTCTGTAGACCAGGCTGGCCTTGAACTCAGAAATCCGCCTGCCTCTACCTCCCAAGTGCTGGGATTAAAGGGGTGTACCACCACTGCCTGGCAATGAGAGGTATTTATATTTCTGGTTTTACCATGTAATAGGACATTCTTCAGGTCCCACGTGGGTCTTCAGATGTTTTCACTCGTCTGTGTTTCCAAGTGTAGTCTGTTGATCCAGGGGACGGTGGCCTGTTTCTGGGAACAGACAGAAAGAATACAGTAAGCGCTGACCAAAGCTGAGGCCATTTGGGTTTTGGTTATTGTGTCTGAAGTAAGGTCTCCTCATGTTATTCTTGCCTGGTCTGGAATGTGCTATGTAGATGAAGCCTCCTGAGTGCTGGTATTAAAGGCTTGTGCCACCAATGACTAAAGCCAAGGGGATCTTCTAAGAATATACCATAGGAGGCTGACGCTTTTGATCCAATTGCTGGGAGGCAGAGACAGCTGAGTTTGAGGCTAGCCTGGTATACAGAGTTCTAGGACAGCCAGGACTACTCAGAAAAAAAAAAAAAAAAAAAAAAAACCTGTCTTGGAAAAAAATAAAAAAATAAGGAAAAATAAACCATAGGAGAACTGAAAGAAATCTCTGCTCTTTAGTAGTTTTTTAATGTCAATGGTGAGATGACCATGTCATTTTGTCATTGATACTGTTTACCTTCAGGGAATTCTGGTTGAAGTCCGAGGATGGAAACTGTAAGGGCTGGAATAGGAAGTGCTTTATGAAGTGAAGACTTGAAGGTGTTGGTACACTTAGAAAATGGTAACAAAGTGGTGAGCCCAGGCAGAAGATTTAAGGAGCAGCCTTCTTTTTTTTTTTGGTTTTTCGAGACAGGGTTTCTCTGTGTAGTTCYGGCTGTCCTGGAACTCACTCTGTAGACCAGGCTGGCCTCGAACTCAGAAATCCGCCTGCCTCTGCCTCCCAAGTGCTGGGATTAAAGGCGTGCGCCACCAACGCCCGGCTAGGAGCARCCTTCTTAACAGTGGTGCTTCCCACAGGGCGTGGGAAGACTGAGGAACTGCTTGAACCTGCCCGGGGTGTGTTCTACTGACTCTGTTATAAAAACAACTCTGACCTACGGATGTCTGGATAAAAATCTGAAGCTCTGAGAAATTCTACTTTTTCGTGATTTTAGCCTACTAGGTTAAAAACTAAAGATTACAAAGCGTTAGACTCACGACTAAAACTTACAATACCGTTGTCTAAAACTGTTGCTATCATTGAGTCTCTGGGCTGTTCTATAATGTCTTTGCAATAGAAAAACCCTGTACAACATCAGAGCACAGTTGGCCATATACATTGAGGAGTTAACTCGAATACTAACCAAAACTGCCGGGACAGGACCCGCGGAGCCTCCAGAGGGCAGTGTTGCTTTCACAGAAGAAAAACCTCTAAGGTTCCTTGCAGGCTTCTGATGGGAGGCTGCTCTGAGGTGCACTTGTTGGTCTTGAGGCAAGCAAGCAAAAAAGCAAAACTTCCCTTTTCCTTGTCTTTTTACCAGGAGGTGTAACCCAGATTTAGGGTGGGTCTTCCCGTCTCAAATGACCCAATCAAGAGAATCAAGCACTACCTACCCGGCAGGTGGGGTTTTAGCTGATTCCAGACGCAGTCAAAAATGACAACCAAGATTAACCACTAAACTATGACGATTATCTTTAGAATTAACACGCATAATTCCCACTATATATCTGTTGACACATAAATCTCACAGACCCTTCCTTCTCCTCTCCCTGGCCAGGAACTGAGCCCTCTGGACTTCAGGCTACAGCTCTCCTGGGATACTTTCTTCCCCTCCCCCACCCCACTTTAAGATTCCGCTGGAAAGCAGCTCTTTGGCTTTTGTTTTGTTCACTGGTACTGACTTCTTCTGTGCTCAGTGTCTCTTTAACTCACTCTCTAGGGGCTCAGGGAAGCAAGCAGATCTGTGCTATTCGCTAACTTAAGGCACCAGAGCAGAAGATTCCATCTAAACAGGAAAAGAACAGGTGATAGGTCACCAAGCATATAAATTGCCTCCACTTGAAATCAGAATCGCATCTTAGTAAATACTAGTTATAACAATCGTTTCAAAAAGAACAAACAGGTGAAACTCTTTACCCCTCTACTCCGCTCCAACCTTGGGAGGCCTGAACCTGGGATCCGGGTTCCCGCCACTCTTCCGATCCTGCAAGAAAAGAAACTACTTCCTCTAAGCGCCCACTAAGTGCAAACTACTCAGCCGGTGATGGCCTTGGGAGATAGTAGAGCAAGAGAGGCCGCAGCTCTGCGGGGAACAGGGAGGGACCTGCTGGGAAACGAAACTGAAACTTTGCCTCTCGGGTCTTTAGGGCAGGACGCGCCTTTGCACTGCCTTGGCAGTGCAGCGCCCCTGAGCCCCAAGCGAGCCAGACGCCCACAGCCATGGCCTCCAGTCCCGACCCGCCGTCCCCGCTCCTCGTCCGACTGCAGGAGTCCATCCCCAGGGCGTACAGGAAGCTAGAGAAATACTTCCAGAGCCGGGCCTCGGGAGGCGGGGAGTGCTCTGTCCAGCCCGTGGGCCCCGGCGCCCCGGACACCTTCGAGGTGAAGTTCCTAAAAAAAGCAGGTGAGCCGAGCCGGGTCAGAGGAAACAGGGCAAGGCTCCGGGTGCAAAGGCGGACCCAGCAGGTTTCGAAACTGATCCCTGCATGGGGGAGAACCCACGCGAGTGTGGCGCTGTCTGTGGGAGAGTGCCGTCCACAGACTCCCTCCATTCCACAGTGGGGGAGAGAGCCTCAGATGGGTCCAGCCGCAGACTATGCAGTTCGACTCCCTCGGAGAATTTCCCAGCAGACCCAGTTGAGAGAAGAAACAAAGTGTGGGGGTTGAGGTTGAGGAGGAAATCCAGAACCTTGTGCACACTAGCCAAGTGCTCCAGCTCTGAACTCGACTCCAAGCCACTTTATTGTCGTAAATAATGATTCCATTGACTTGCCTTTTGTTTGTTTGTTTGTTTTGTTTTCGAGACAGGGTTTCTCTGTAGCCCTGGCTGTCCTGGAACTCAATTTGTAGACCAGGCTGGCCTCAAACTCAGAAATCCACTTGCCTCTGCCTCCCAAGTGCTGGGATTAAAGGTATGTGCCGCCACTGCCCTGCTAGAAATGTGGTTTCTAATAACCAAATAATATTCTGCGGTAAAACTTAAGTTCCCTACCTTAGAGTTCTGATTAGCTTTTCCTGTCAACAGCCTGCTCTTCCAGAATGCCAGAAGTAACTGCTCAGGTCCTCTGTGTGCATTTGACAAGGGGCCTACAGCAGATACCACCAGGTTCCAACTTGGTGAACCAAATGCATTTATTGGGTTTACTTACAGGAATATGGAAAATGACTCAAAGGCAACTGCATCCAGGAAGCCCACCTAGCAGGGTTGACAGCTCACAAAGCTGGGCATCTGGAGCACCCTGCACAGCCTGCAGGCAGGTTAGAGTGCTCTTTCCAGGTGCCTCAGTTGGTCTAAACTTCCTCTAGGGAGCTTAGAGTCCACCCCTGCAGGCACCTTCTCTGGTGTGTAAGTTTTCACAGCTTGGCTTGTCCGAGAGTCTCGTATGCAGATCTTTAGTCTTCATAGCAGCTCTGTTCTGGGAGTCTCAGGAGGACTCTTCCCAACAGTCTTTATTGCTTACTCTGTCAGGGAGAGGCCTATTGAGTCTGGTCAGTTTCAGGGATTTCCTGAAGCTATTTTGAGTTGTTTACCTTCTTGCTGAAGGAACTTCTTTGCAGGGTAGAATGTCCCAATCTTGGAAATTTACACAATAGTTCCATACCCTACAGTTCATTCAAATAAACAATACAGCATAGCATCTATGTCCATAGTGTCTATCTGTGTGAAGGATTAAAACATCCAGAGATTCTTAAGAGTCTGTGGAAAGGTGGGCAGTGGTGGCACATGCCTTTAATTATAGCACTCTGGGCAGAGGCAGGCAGATCTCAGTGAGTTCAGGGCCAACCTAGTCTACACCAGGAGTTTCAGGACAGCCAGAACTACCTAGGGTCTCAAAAACAAAACACACACACACACACACACACACACACACAAAAAACTGAAAAGCATATGGAGAACATGGGTAGCTTACGTGAAAGTCCTTAACTTATTAGGGACATCTCTAGAGGTGGCATCTTCAGACATTTCTAGAATCAACCTAGAGGGRCACTGAGGGTCATCTTGGTAAATTCTCTCTCATTTCTGTGTGAATGTGTATTTTAATGTCTCCCCCGAAGATAAGGAGGCGGTGTTGAAAAAGAGAGAACACCAGATGGAGGTTGGTGGCAAACCTGTGACCATTGTCCTGGAAACTATTCAAAAGCCAGAAGAGGACCTGAGACCCAGACTTCCATCCTCAACACAGTCAGCTGAGACACCTGTAGAGGACCTGAGACCCAGACTTCCGTCCTTGACACAGCCAGCTGAGACACCACGTTCCGGACCTCCGTCCTTGACACAGTCAGCTGAGACACCACGTTCTGGACCTCCGTCCTTGACACAGTCAGCTGAGACACCACGTTCCGGACCTCCATCCTTGACCGAGTCTCTGGATGAACCACTGTGTGATGAGATACATCCCAGTGATGGGCTTGCTTTTAACTCTGCTGACTCAGTTGTCCAAAAGGTGAGTGTTGACAGAGGAGCTGGGGCTGCTCTGGGGTCTGTCTCGGGGTATTCAGGCAGCGCTGTGCACCCCAGACTGCACAGGTAGAAATGAAGCTTAGTTGGAACAGGTAGATTAGCAGGCCCTCAGTCAGCTTGAGTCAGGGAGAAACAGCCTTCTCTGGGCACGGTTTTTAGTGAAACATCCCTCTTTATTGGAGCAAACAGGGGCTACATAAACCTGGGGACGTGGGTACAAGTTTCGGGGATGAATGTCGTCATTGGCTGGGCGCGTAGATGCTGGGGAATGCTTTATTTGCATGAAGAGGAATTCCAGGCGCTTGCTTGCTGGACTTGTCCTTTTTTTTTTTTTTTTTTTTTAGACAGGGTTTCTCTGTGTAGCCCTGGCTGTCCTGGAACTGGCTGGCCTCGAACTCAGAAATCCGCCTGCCTCTGCCTCCCAAGTGCTGGGATTACAGGCGTGCGCCACCACACCCGTCTCTGGACTTGTCCTTTTAAGGAGAGAGGAAGTTTAACCTGTAATCTAGCCACCAGGCTACAAGACTACAAGTGCTGAAGGTGGGGGTCATGAGGCTTATGTGCACTGGGACATCCTGGCCCAGACCGAGGAGGAAGCAGTCCTACTCCTGCTGGTCTCCAGCAGGTTTTCAGGGTTTGAACATCTGGACCTCACTCTTGCTCCTGACTGGCGCCCCTGGTCCCACGGCTTTCGGTACTCACAAGCTGGCACTGTTCCTACAACTGCTTCTGTGGTCACTGCCATTTTGGTTCAACAACTCTGTCCCAGGAGCTAGCTCCAGGCTAGGCATGGTCTAGGCACTGGGCTGCAGAGGCACACAGAGACAAGATTCCTGCCCTCATGCAGCTGGCATTGGGTGTGCAGACCGGAGGCGATAAACTGAATGAAAGCACTTCCAAGACTAAGACATGCAAGAATAAAAACAGAGTTTGTCTCAGAGAGGAGCAGGGTGAGGGCTTGCAAGGGGACGGGAGAACTTCGTGATGAAGTGACATTTAGCCTGAGGCTTAAATGATGAGACTACATCAGCCACTTAAAAAAAAAAAAAAGAAAGAAAGAAAGAATGCATTTTCCGAGTAGACAGAGACTACTTTCTGTGTGCCAGGCGCTGTTGTAGGGGCTGGAGACACAGACGCATTGCAGACTGCTCTTAGGACCCTCAGTCATCTAGTCCGGGAAACAAAGACTAGTAAATAGATTTTATAATCAGAGTCTTTCCAGCAACAAATGCAGGAAGAATGGTGGATGCGTGGCAATGGCGGAAACGCTGTCATAAATAGGGTGCAGACAGACAGACAAACAAATCCAAATGATGCTTCATCTAAAAAACAGGGATAAATGAAAAGACCTAGCTGTGTGGTTTTGTAATAAGGACATTCTAGGCTGGGAGAAGCGTATGCCCAGGCCTCCCAAGAACTGATGTCTTGAGCTCAGAAGTTTCAGTGTGGCCAGAGTAGAGGAGCAGGCAGTGAGAAAAGAGAGGGCTAGGGACATGAAAGGTACGTGAAGGCAGAGCTGAGGATTTGAACTCCTTCACCTGCTGTTTTTGAGACTGGCGGTGACCGGGCTGGACTGCAGTTTTAAAGGATCACTCTGGCTGCTGGGTTGAAGCGTAGGCATAGGAAGGGGCCAGGCTGCAAGGTCGGTGGCTGCAGTGGGCGAGGTGGGTGACAACCTAGATTCTAGATGGTCCTGATAGAGGCGTGGAAAAGACACTGGTTGTGGAAGCACCCTGAAGCTCTAATCTAGAGAAGAAAATGTTCCCTGTGGATTGAAGAGCGCCTATAAAACCCTTGAGGGGAACAAATCATCAGAAATGTTGCCTTTATATTACATTCAGTTTGCCTGTATCCTTTTTATCCAAATCTGGAGTTTCTGTCTCATCACTGAACTTTTAAAAACCAAGGTTTAAAAGACTTAGTAACTTTCCATGAGTTAAGACTTCCGTGTATTAGGGTTTTCCTTTTATGTTATGTATTTATTTGGTTTTCTTTTTGTTTGTTTGTTTGTTTGTTT
>BDUI01003012.1:31423-41782 GCA_002335545.1 Apodemus speciosus | reverse complement strand
CTCCACAATGACAATTACATCTACAGAATAAAAGTTACTTTTACAAGATAGTTGAAGCAGTCGGGTGGTGATGGTGCATGCCTTTAACCCCAGCACTTGGGAGGCAGAGCCAGGCAGATTTCTGAGTTCAAGGCCAGCCTGGTCTACAGAGTGAGTTCCAGGACAGCAAGGGCTTTACAGAGAAACCCTGTCTCTAAAAAAACAAAACAAAACAAAAAACAATATAGTTGAGGAATTAGACTAATATTTCCAACTTAACATTGTGGCCCCTTACCATGTTCATTTCTAGGTAATTTTAAATGAATTCACTAGATTGTCAAGTGGAAATCCCAACAAATTTATATATAGTTAGTATTCACATTTCATCATGATACAGAACAAGAAATTAAATTCAATCTTTTTCTTTGACCAACCCCACTGCTATAACACTTTTTGTTTGTTTGTTTGTTTGTTTGTTTGTTTTTTGAGACAGGGTTTCTCTGTGTAGTTCTGGCTGTTCTGGAATTCACTCTGTAGACCAGCCTGGCCTCGAACTCAGAAATTCTCCTGCCTCTGCCTCCCAAGTGCTGGAATTAAAGGCGTGCGCCACCACCGCCTGGCTGCTATAATACTTTTGAGACTCATTACCTGTATCAATTGTCCTATACTAATATATTGTGTGTATTATAAAATATCAAGTTTTAAGTTAAAGGATTAGATCAAATACAAGCAGACATTTTAATACTTTCTCAGTTGTAAAACATTGTGGAACTTACAGAAGTGAGTCTGTAGAATATCTAGCGAATTTACCAACCACCCAAAACGTCGATGTAAAACGRAAGACTGAATGTAAGCGTTTATTCCTGTCTCACTCTTCTGAAATTATCGTAAAGACTGCAAGTAAAGGAAAAAAGGGAGTTGGAAGGAAAATAACTGTCAACAAAAAATAACGTATTTTACAAGATGGAACCAGATAGCCAGCCAGGGTAGCTGACATGAGTGGAAAACCAGTACAGAGAATGGGACCACTAAAGACTTGGAAGCAGCAGGAACCTGGGAGGGCAGGAGACAGCGTAAAGATGGAGAGAGTTGGATGAGGTCCTGTGTCCGCAGCATTAGCCCTAAAAGCCCTAAATGCCCTGCTTTAGCCTGTACAGAAAACTCTTGCCCTTAAGGCAGGTTAGTCCACTGCAGAAATAGAACCAGATGTAGGGCACCAGGGCCTGGAGAGATGAGCCGGACAGAAGGCCGCGTCGGAGTAGTTATACGCTGAGCTGCGTGCCCCTGTCCCAGCACACCTTGCAGAGCAGAACGTGGCCTGCTGCACCAGTGTTGAAGCCTCTTTTGCAGAGAAGGCTTGGTGTTGAGGGAAGTTTTGTACCTCAGCAAGGTCAGCGGCCAGACAAAGAAATTGAAAAAGAAAAAAATTTTAAAGAGCTCATTCACCCACATAATCAAGATGTATAGCTTTTCTGGGTGTGGTGGTGCACACGTCTAATCCCAGCACTGGGCAGGCAGAGGCGAATGGACTTCTGTGAGTTGGAGGCCAGTCTGGTGTACAGAGTGAGTTCCTGGATGGGCAGGRACATGAATGTACAAATGCATACGCGCATACATATATTCATGTTCTTTCATAGTTTTCACTTGCTGAAGCTTTGCGTGCACCAGGCTCCTTTGATCCCTTATCTCTGTTGGTCAAACATCCCGGCACAGAAAGCACTCTGCCAGCCCGTGTGTGACTTATGAGGAAGTGAGGGATCACAGGCTGGAAGAAGCTAGGGGAGTCAATTCCAAGCCCGGATGTCAAAGTGCAAAGCCCTTGTTTTTATGGACTCAACCCAGCTGTCATTGCATTATGACCCACGTGGTGCCACTGTAACCTTGACTAGAACGCTCACTGTACTGAAGCCGGCTAATTATTTGCCTAATTGCCTGTGTGTAGGAGGAATCAAATAACTCAAAGAAAGTGACCGCTTTTCTTGTTAGCATCTAAACTCTGACCTGTTTCTATTTTTCAGTTTGTAAAATATTTTGACAGCTTTGTAAGAACTGTCTTCTAACACATGCCCTGTTTTATTCACTAGTGATTTAACAATGGCTGGGATGAGTAGTGAACAGGCTCTCAGAAAATCCTGTATTGGCTTTAAATTTTTCATTGACACATAGTATTTACACATTTTTTTTATTCTTTTTAAATATAATAACAAAATGTGAAAACACTTTAAATTGCTCAAAAAATACTTCTGTTCCAGCAGAGACTCCAGCTTCTGCTTGACCACTGGGCGCTGCTTCGGAGCTGTGGCTGGACTGCTGCCCAGCCTCTGACGAAGGCTGCTCCCCTTTTGCCCTCCTGAAGATTTAAGGTGGATGAGCACAGCCATTGCTCTTCTGGGACAGGAGGACAGCAGCTAAGTGCTCTAGAGCCCGGCAGGGAGTTCAAGCACCCATGGCTGGGTAGAAAGGCCATCCTACCACTGCCTGAGAAGTCACAGAAACTATGAAATGGAGAAGATCTACCCACTGGTTTGTTTTAAGGGATGAATGGAATCAGGTAGATAATGCATAGGTAGGATAAGGTAGAAATAGCACCCCAAATATTCAACAATATAAACAATATTTTTRGTGGGTTTTTGCTTTTCTGTTTTGTTTTGTTTTTTTGAGACAGTTTTTCTATGAAGCCCTGGCTATCCTGAACTCACTCTGTAGATGAAGCTGGCCTGGAACTCACAGAGATATGCCTGCCTCTACTTCCCAAGTGCTGGGACAGCAGGCAGGCACCACCAATGCCCAGCCTCAGTAATATATTTATTGAGTTCAAGAGTCTGGATTGGGGGGGGGGGTTGTCATACAGCTTTGGGGAGGGTCTTCACTCATGGAGAGGTGGTACCTTTCTGTGATGCATTTGGTTTTGAATAAGAAGCCCTTCATTCAAGGTCCTGTAAGTAACTCCAATAAGCTCCTTATTTCCCCCACCAATAACAAAAGTAGTTCTGACTAACAGAAAGTTGAACCGGTCACAGAATGAAATGGAGAGGGGGGAGGGGCCTCGCGGCTATCTGAGCAGTCAGCTGTTTTCATTTCTCAGAAATCAAGGTGCAGCTTTCAGTAACGGATGTGCATTAGTTTCACTTTTCTTCTTCTTCTTTTTTTTTTTCCTTTCAGCTGCACAGATCGGAGGAGACTGAATCATATGAGGGGAACTGAGTTTTTATGAGATCCATTTAGATCCAGCATAGCTCAAACACCAGGTCAATGCAGATGACAAAGCATTATCGTCATCAAGCTGCTACTGATCAGTCGCAGTTGCAGAACAGACGCGGGAACTGAACTGTGACCCAGAGCCACAGGGTTGCAGACCTTTTAAGTTTCAAAACCACAAACATCTGTGCCAGGTTATGGTTACATTTTCCCACCAATCGGGATTTAGGGATAGGGGATTTCCTTAGGAACGTGTCCTTGTAGTACACTTCCCATTAGCTGGGCTGTGCAACGGTGGCAGGGCAACTTGTCTCCATCTATGTCTCTCTGCCAACCAGGATGCCAGTTACCTACGTACATGTCTCTCTGCCAACCAGGACGCCAGTTCCCAGAGAGGTCTTGGGAACTTCAACTTTTATTTGGTCCCTATTCAAAATGGAAGTTTTATTCAAAAATGGCTTCAGTTTGGTTCCTTTGTAGAGAGTATAAAATAATAATTAAGGTCTTAGGGAAAATAATGTCAGGAAATAAGTCTCCTCTGTTCTCGAATGGTATAATCAGGTGTTGTGCACCTGTTTCCCTGATAACACCTGGAAGAGGGTTGCATCTTTGTGACTTGAGCATCGTGAATTAGCTACCTTCTTTTGGACTTGCTCTTACTCTTAGTGAAGTCAGTGTAGCCTCTGGTACCCTGTGGCAGAGCCCAGGTGTCCTTTCCCCCTTTCTTCTGTTTCCTTTTTTCTTAGTATCTTTACATGTCCAATCTTAGGCTAGTCATCTTCTGTTACTAGAACAAATACCTGAGATCGATCGTCTTATAAAGGGAAAAGGTTTTGTGTGTGTGTGTGTGTGTGTGTGTGTGTGTGTGTGTGTGTGTGTGTGTTAGCTTTGGAGATTTCCAGCCCATAGTTAATTGGCTTCATTGCTTTGGGCCTGTGCTGAGCAGAACATCTAGCTGAAGGGTGTGATGGAGCAAGCCTGCTCCTCATGACCAAGAAGTGCAAAAAAGAAGAGACAAAGGGGCTGGAGAGATGGCTCAGCGGGTAAGGGCATTGACTGCTCTTCCAGAGGTCATGAGTTCAAATCCCTGCACCCACATGGTGGCTCACAACCATCCAAAAACAGATCTGACACCCCCTTCTGGTGTCCGAAGACAGCTACAGTGTACTTACATATAATAAATAAATAAATCTTTAAAAAAAAAAAAAGAAGAAGAGACAAGGTTCCCAGCATCCTCTCTGAGACCATACCCCATGATGACATCCCATTAGCTCTGCCTCTTAAAGATTCTGCCCCCTCTCGACAGCACTTAGCTAGAGGGTGGACCTTTAGCATGTGGTCCCTGAAGTGACACTTCAGATCCAGATATTCTCCGGGACATTTGCTTCCCCTATTTTACTTCCTCCTTTGGTAGTAGCCAATGTTGCCGGTACCTGGCCTGCCACTCTCATCTCTTTGCATACCCAGACCCCGCAATCAGTAATACCACACCGTGAACTAGGCCTTTTCATACTGATTAGCAATCGATAAAATATCCCACAGACACGTTCACAGGCCAACCTGATGGTTGGAATTCTTCAACTGAGGTTTCCTGTTTCTGGTGGTTTGAATGAAAATGGCCCCCATAGGCCCACAGGGAGTGACACTAGCAGAAGGTGTGTTAGTGTATTTGGGGGGGGGGGCTACTTTATTGGGTTCTATTATCTACCACCCTTCTGACCCTTATTTCACCCCAATCCCTTCCAACACCCAATACTAGGTAGGAGAGAAAGGTTAAAAGAGAGAAGAGGCATAGACCCCCGTTACACTACTTCCTGCTGATTGGTGTCAGGATACTTAGGATAAATCCAATCTCCATTGTCAGGATATCTCCAACTAGCAATCCAGCAACCCAGGAATCAACTAACAATCCAGCAAYCCGGCAATTCAGCAATCCAGCAATCCAGCAATCCAAACAAAAGCAGCGGGGGCGGGGGCGGCAGCTGCCAAGGGCCTTCTGGCAGTTCTTCCATTTATCCCCTTTCCAGAGTCGCCAGAATTAAATTAGCTGCAGCTGACAAAGATCATGCCTCTCCTAGTACATGGGACAATCATAGCGGCTGAGGACAAACTGAAGCTGCCTCATATCCTCCACCTGGGATTAAAACAAAATTGCCTTAACATAACTGCATTTTTAAGGAAACCAAAATTCTCACTACAGAATTATGGTCTTGTTGGCATAGGTATGGCCTCGCTGGAGGAAGTATGTCACCAGGGGTGGGGTTGAGGTCTCAGAGACCCAAGCCAGGCCTAGTGGTTCATATCTCTTCTTGCTGTCAGCAGATTAAGATGTAGTACTCTCAGCAACCCCTCTAGTCCCATGTCTGCCTGTGTCCCACCGTGCTTCCTGCCACAATGACAATGGATTAAACCTCTGAAATTATAACCCAGCCTCAATTAAATGTTGTCCTTTATAAGTGTTGTCCCTGGGCTGGAGAGATGGCTCAGCAGTAAAGAGCATGGACTGCTCTTCCAAATGTCCTGAGTTCAAATCCCAGCAACCACATGGTGGCTCACAACCATCTGTAATGAGATCTGATACCCTCTTCTGGGGTGTCTGAAGACAGCTACAGTGTACTTACATATAATAAATAAATAAATCTTTAAAAAAAAGAGTTATTGCAGTGTCTCTTCACAACAATACAAATCCTAACTAAGTATCACAAACATGTTAAGTTGACAATTAAAATTGGTCACCATTGCCACATCATTCTCAAGCCTTGTTTGTGGCCCAACTTGTTTCTCGTGTCCCCATTTTGAAGATGAGGAACTTGAGTAATTAAGTAATTAGGGAGAAGTTTGGATAGCTAGTGTCTTCACTATTTTTCTATTGCCATTACAAGATACCATGACTAAAGAAACTCATAAAAGAAAACACTTGATACAGGGCTTACTTAGGGTTCCAGAGGTAAGTTAGAGTCCCTGCCTGTCATGGTGGGGAGCGTGGCAACAGGCAGACATTTGTGAAGCTGAAGCTGTAGCTGAGAGAATTACAGAGACGCTAGAAATGGTGTGAGCTTTGGAAACCTCAAAGTTCATCCCCAGTGACACACTTCCTCCAACTCAGCCATGCAGCATTCAAATATATGAGCTTGTAGGAGACGTTTCTCCTTCAAACCATCACAGCTAGTAAGCAATACAAATGGACGTATGCAGCCTGGTTTGGGGATCCCCAAAAGAGCTTTGCCAAAGCCCATTACCTATCAAGACCAACTGAGACTTTTTTTGGTCACATAGCTGAGACTTTTTTTGGTCACATAGCTGAGACTTTTTTTTTTTTTTTTTTTTTTTTTTTTTTTTTTTTTTTTTTTGGTCACATAGCTGAGACTTTTTTTTTTTTTTTGTCACATGTTTTGCTCTTAGGAAATGCCATTGCTTGTAAAGTGAACAGCACTGTAATGGAACTGACTAGAAACCTTTCCTCTTCAGCATTTAAAATTGTTAAGCTAGCATCTCTCAATATGAGCTGCTAAATATATTCTCTGACAGTGTGAATAAAAGGGCCATCTCAGTGACAGCTCCTGCCTCTCAGTCACAGTCCCTGACTGAAAATAACATTCATTTGAAAATCATGTGGCTGTCTAATATCATTTATACATTACTTAGATGTGAATGCTCCCTGGGCTTAGAATTTTTCTACCAGTTTTAGGACTTTAAAAACAACTTCCCATGACACACAGAAATGGATAACAATCAGGGAACACAGTTTCCAATCATCTGATTATTATTTTTTCCCCAAGACACAAATTCATGCCAGGAAACAGCAAATGGACAGAAAGTGAATAACAAAATCAAGAAATCAGGGACGGCGAGAGGGAGCTGGACATCTCAGCCAACTGTCTCATTGTCTCTTCATTGTCATGGATCCTCCGTGTCTTTTGTAGCTATAGACGAGCAAATCAATGCTGAACTGATCGTCCTCTCTAGACAAGTGTATTAGTTACCTTGGCATCAATGAGTCCAAAACCCCGACAGAAGCAATTTAAAAGAGGAAGGACTTATTTTGTTCATCTTCCAGAGAGTTCGGACTGTCATGGTGGGAAAGGCGTGGCAGAGTGGTTCTTTGTTCATCGTTTCAGTGAGTTGGGACTGTCATGGCGACAGTCAGAATAGTTCAGTTCACGTCGTAGTGGGTAAGGGAGCAGAATGCAGGAAGCCAGGAATGTCCCCACAAGGACTTCATCCAGCTCCCAAAGTTTCCAGGACCTCTCAAAAGAACATTACTAGGGACTGAGCAGTTGAATCCAGTCAATAATTGTCGGTTGCTGCTCTGAGAAGCGTTTACACGGTATGTCTCTCATCTGGGCCCGGCCACGCCCTTCCCTTCCTGTGTTGTATTTGGTCTGTGTTCACCCATGACCCATGGTTGCTTCTCTGCCTGTACTGTAAGGGTGAGAAATGCAGCTAGTCTGGCAGCTGATTGGCTGTTTCCACCGTTTGAAGCATCTGGCTGTGAAGTGCACTGAGCTTTACTAGTGATGAGGTGTCGGTAAACTCACTTGGTCAGCATTTCTGCCTACTACTGCTGCTGGAGAATTCCTTTCCTCCAGCACCTACTCTTCCCAGTGAGTCATATCACACAGCAGACGGAAGAGCTATGAATACACAATTAATAACAATGAAAATAATTTCATCCGTTAAGTGTTTTGCAGTAACATAAAATGCAAATTATACTAGCTTATGCAAAAACTTAAATTTATTGACTCATTACTATAAAGGCCAAGCATGCCTTCAGGTATAGTTTGATCTAGGTGATAAAGTGACACTATCTAGACCAGCTGTTCTCAACCTGTGGGTCGTGACCCTTTTGAGGGTATTGAATGACCCTTTCATAGGGGTCATCTAAGACTATTAGAAGACATAGATATTTACATTACAATTCATAACAGTAGCAAAATTACAGTTATGAGGTAGCAATGAAAATAACCTTATGGTTGGGGGTCACCACGCGAGGAACTGTGTTAAAGGGTCTCATCGTCAGAGGGTTGAGAACCTCTGCTCTAGACTCTGATTTCCTTCATTATTCAGTGGTTGTTCTTTTTCCTTTGAATGTCACATGATGAATGAATGGCAGCTGCTATCAGCTCCAAGCTCATTTCAGGCAAGAGTACCCGGTGTAGTACATATTAATCATCAAGACGGAGATGCATGGGAACAAGGTGCTCCAGGAGTCGTTGTGATTAGAAAGGTCTAGGTCATTGCAACCAAGTCACATGCTCCACACTCAGAGGCGATTTCAGTTTTCTTTTCTTTTTAGAGATGTATTTATTTTATGTATGTGAGTACACTATTGCTCTCTTCAGACACACCAGAAGAAGGCATCAGATCCCATTACAGATGGTTGTGAGCCACCATGTGCTTGCTGGAAATTGAACTCAGGACCTTTGGGAGAGCAGTCAGTGCTCTTAACCCCTGAGCCATCGCTCCAGTCCCTGATTTTAGCTTTCATTGGATTGTTCCCAAAGAAAATTCAGGGTGCTTTTAATAGAAGAAGGGGAAAAGGATTCCAGATGACTGAAGGCTGTTCAGTGAACTTGTCTTTCTATAGGTCTTTGTAGGTAACTTTTCTTTAAACACATGAAGAACAGGTAAATTGTTATTGGTAGAGATTAGAAGAAGATTAAATGAATCCAAGTACTCTCTGCCTTTACTAACATTTTATTTTATTTTACTTACTTATTTAGTCTTTGAGACAGTATCTGTCTATGAAACTCTAGCTAGCCTAAAATATTATGTAGACCAAATTGACCTCACACTCAGAGATCCACCTGCCTTTGCCTCCAGAGTCCTGGGTTTAAAGGTGTGTGCCACAGGGTCCCACCCATCAAGAATTTAAGTGACTTATGAAATTAAAAAATGAAACGGAATGGGTGAGCCAGCCCAGCTGATAAAGGTACTAGTTCCCATACCTGACAACCCGAGTTCGATACCCAGAACCAAAATGGTAGGAGAGAACTGACTTCCCAACATTCTCCTCTGACCTCCACACCTACTGCAGCATGTTCATGCCTACATACATTCTTACACAGAAAATGTAAAAAAATAACTTAAAAATAGAATGGTAAAGAGATGGGCAAAATCAAAAGGCTAAAATAAGCATGAACAGAGTTGTTACGTTACCTTTATTGTTAGGTAAAGACAACTCAGATTTAAACAAAAAAAATTTAAAAATTTAGTAGCCAAGCCAAGCAGTGGTGGTACATGTATTTGATTTCAGCACTGGGGAGACTGAGGCAAGCAGATTGCTGTGTGTTTGAGGGTGGCCTGGTCTGTAGAGTTAGTTCCAGACAGTCAATGCTACACGAAGAAACTCTATCTAGAAAAACAAAAGAAACAAAGAGTTTAATAGCCCAAATAAACTTAAATTTTTGTAAGAATTTATCGTATGATATCGGTTGTTTATTTTTTTATTTTTAAGTGAATGTACACATGTACTTTAGGAGTTTTGTGTATTATATTCATGCAAGATCTGGGGGAGGCAAGTTACAGATGGTTATGACCTACCATATGGGTGCTGGGAACTGAACTGAACCTGTCAGGGCACAACTGAGAACTAGGTGTATGCCAGAGAGTGGAACTGTAGATTTGGGAAGTTAATGATGATACAGAGGAAACAGAGTCACCAAGAGTTTGTTCAAATCTGTGAAGAGGCGAGAGGAAGGCTCGGGGCCCAGACTGACCCACTGCTGAATCTTCAAAGAGCTCCTTAAGTTCTTTCATCAAGTAGAAAGGGAGAACACAACACAACCACCTCTTTACAAAATCAGCATTACCCTGGTATCAGAGAAAGATATGGGAAGAAAGTATAGACAGATCTCCCTGATGAGAATAGATGCCAAAATTCTCAATAAAACACTTACATACCAAATCCAAGAACATATAAAAATATTATTCACAATGATCAAGTTTGCTTCATTCCAGAGATAAGAGTGCTTCAACATATGTCAATCAATAATGTTCTGGCTTGAAACTCCTCTCCAAACTGTCTGATTCAAACTGACTTCTCTTGGCTTCTGTCTGAATTGTTCCACTTGGGAAAACTGCCTCTGAACTCCATGAACTGAAGTGTACTGACTGTACAAACTGCATTGCAACTCAACTAAATATTCTCTCTCTCTCTCTCTCTCTCTCTCTCTCTCTCTC
>BDUI01003011.1:53820-102422 GCA_002335545.1 Apodemus speciosus | reverse complement strand
GGAGCTTATATTGGGGTGGGGAGGCAGGCAGTGAAGACAAGGGGTCCATATGGCATGGGTGATGGGAAACACCTTACAGGAGCAAAGCCCAAGGTAGAAGAGAGGATGGAAATGTCTGTGTGGAGAGGGCATCTGTAGYTTGACTCRTATGAGCAGGGGAGGTCTGCCCACTAAGACTGACTGTTAATAGATAGTAAGGGACTGAGGAAGGGACCCCTGAAGACATTCTTGTAGAGGAAAACAGAAGYTATGACAGAAGGACCTGAGCTAAGGAGACCTGGGCCATATGGATGAGGACATAGACAGATGATGMTGGGATGTTTGCTAGAGCGAAGACCAGGAGAAAGCAGAAGGAGATCAGGACATGGAGCTATGGTCTCTGGATAACTTGGGAGTTCTCATAATTGTCTTGGTGATACCTCATGAAATGGCAGCACAAGGGAAATGACACAGTGCCACAAGGAAAATGATCACAGCATGGACCAGCGTGGTAACAATGATGTTGATGAGAMATAGYGGGATTCTAGATAGATTGTGATTGTGGCTTTAGCAGGATTTGCTAACAGACGAGACCTGGGCATGAAAGTCAGAGAAGGCTTGAAGATGACAGCCAAGCCTTGGGTCTGAGCTATGGAGGAATGGAGGTGGTGTTCTTCAGGCAGTGAAGAACTCAGGAAGAGCTGGCAGGAGGTGGAACACGGGTGAAGGGGAGGGGGTGGACACCATAAGAAAGGCTCATTTTGGATGTGCAGAATGAAATGTGTGTTAGAAATCCATTTGAAGGTGTTTCAGGTCTGGAGTTTTGTGAAAGGTCCCGGCTTAGGATGTGTGTTTTGAGTCATCAGCATGTGGGTGAATCTTGAAAGTATGAGTCTTGACAAAATCAGGCAAGGAGTGTGGTTCAGGTAGGGAAGATTCATCTAAGGACCGAATCGCAGGAATCCAGCAATCTCGGTGAAAGTGCGGCAGAGCTAGGCAGATCCTGTTGGGTATTTAGTGGACTGGATGGATATTCTACCTATTTTGGTGAGCTGTACAGTTGCTGCAGTCGAGCCCTAAAAGCTTCTATACGTTTTCTGGGCAGTTTGATACTCTAGTGATCTGATTTTCATTACTACAAAATCCATGATAGCACTTATTACAGATGAATTATGTGTCAAGTGGCTATTGAGTTTATTCCCAAGGAACTGSTCTYAGTTGTCTCCACACATCGAACCTAAGTGTGACTCAGAATTGACTAGTGAAGTTTCCAAGGAAGTGGGCYGAGGCRGTAGAACAGGCTGTGCTGAGCTCTGAAGGGTGGTCCTTGGCCGGAAGTATAAGACCMGTAAGTATAGTCACCACAGAGGACTGCAGGCAGCGTGCCTGGCTATGGTAGGCAGGAGTCTAGGGAGGAGAATGATGCATAGCCAGGCTCTTGCACACTTTGCATTCTGTGTCCATAAAGAAGGTCTTATTTAGAAAGAGTTCAAGGACTTCTTTTTCCTCTCAGCCATGCCTCATTTGGCTTTTTGTGATTGGGAACCCTTCATTAGCTTCCTAGCCACTAGGAATTCTGACGACTTGATGACCGTTGACCTTTTTTTAGGGCTGCTGTTTCGGGAATTTTATTTCCCTTTTTAACTTTCTTAGTGTACAAAATACACTGGGGGTTTCATTAGGTTTCCATAGATCCATGTCATTGTATTGTTGTCCATATTCAGCCCACTACTTCCATCTGTCTTTCCTCCCTCCTCACGTGTCTCCTTCCCGTCTTCAAACAATTCCCCTTGTTCTTTCATATCAGTGTCACTTATATGTATATGTATGTGTGTGCGTAAAATCTAATTTGTGCATGTGACAGAAGAAAGTACAGCAGTTTGTCTTCATCCCATTACACTTTCTTATTCCCTGTTTCTCTGCACTTAGACCCCCTTTTCTTTATACTTTCACTCATATATATATATATATATGCATGTGTGTATATAAAATTTGAGTGAAGATTGCACATATGAGATATGAGTGAAAACATGATATTGATACTGTATTCAGCATCTGTTTTATTTCATTTAACAAGATGATTAGTTCTGAACAGCTTTAATATATTATATATAATATAAATATAATATATATTTATAATATAAATCATATTATAAATATAATTTTTAATATAATTCTTGAATGATGAGTGAGAGAAGTTTTGGGAAAGTCTGTCCTGCTTGGAAGTAACCATGTTGTCAAGACCTAAGGATCTACACTCCACTTTGTCTCGCGTATATAGTTATTTTGGTTCCCACTAATATCTTAGCCCTAACGTTTTTGCTTTCTAACTTTATAGGCTTCTTCTCAGGCCAGTGGGGATGGGAGGTGACAAAGGGTAACAGAGAGCTCAACATCACTTTCCATGTCATGCATTTTCCCCAGTCAAGAAACTCTTAGGTTGAAGTTTGAAAGGAAAATGTTGACCCAGCCTCCTTACTAATTGGGGGTATTGAGCAGTGTTTGTATCTTAGCAGCAATCTATGGCTGAAACGATTAAACTCACTGGTGCTTTTGACATGAAGGGCAAGATATCTATATTGGGTAAAAATTGTTTATCTGAAGTCTGTGCCTTTTGTATGGTCTTATAAAGTTCTTATCTTTATCCTTTCATTGTTCCTGATATAATTCCCCTGAATTGTACAAACAGAAAATGCCTATTAGACAAACTTCCAAATCAACTGTGTTCTGCAGCCTTTACTCAGAGAGAAAACAACTTACACTCTCCCTCCTCTCCTTAATCCTCCAAACACTTCCCTCCCCCTCACCACCAGCTCGCTTTTGCTTCACTGCAAAAATTATGAGTCCTTAGAAGCCCTCACCACCACCTAGCTCGTCTCTCAAATCACCCACGTTCAAACCCATCCAGTCTGCGTTCCTGGTGGGATCCTAAGCTATGTCCCTGTATCCAGTTGACTTCTCTGTCTGTGATGTGGGTTCCRCCCCTGCTCGGTAGTTCCAGGATGCTTGGCTTCGCAGTTATTTTTGTAGCTATTCTGCACGGTCCCTGTAGCAGCAATCTGCCTCCGTTAGCTCTCTCTGCTCACTTTCTGAGASGCTGCRGTAGACATGCTTTTCAGCTCCGTACCATTTTGCACTCTCTTCTATTGCCTCTCCATTTCTCGTTTCTTTGTAGCAATATTTCYCAATGTAACGTCTCTGTGGCCAGTCTCTGCGTGTTGTTTCTTAGCTGGTTCCCTGATGCCCACTGGAGCYACTCTTGTCAAGACTTTACAGCATGGCTATTGTACCGGGCTCTTTGGTCCCACTCTTAAAGTTTCATCTTTTTGMAACCCCCACTAGCCTTAGGATGCAGCTGCAAATACCTGGGCATCATTTCAGCCTTCCCTCTCTGGCTCTTGCTAAAGTCCTGGTTTTCCTCTTCTTCTATCTCTTTGCCACAGTCCTCTCCAGTGCCTTCTATCTTTATGAAGGACAGAGGGTCCAGGGTATGGGTCTTAATGCTTTTCTCAGCCCATGTTTACATTCAGGGTTGTGGTTTTCTGTTGTGTGGCCTTCAACACTGGTGATCCCCAAAGTCATAATCACATCACGGAGCAGACATCTTCCCACCTTCTTAAACTCTTTCTCCTGGCCTTAGGGGACCCATGGCGGGGTCCCCATCTGTCATGCAGCTTCAGATCCTCTTCTTGCCTTTGCTTCTTAGCTTCACGCACTTGGCTTCTCACTATTCCTTTAGCCAACAACCTCTTTGCTGTTCAAGGGCCTCCCCTTTGCTTGCACAGTGTTTCAGTCTAGGTCTTTGTACATGGCTTGCGCTCTTTCTCCACTGTTAAATATGTTTCTCAGGCACCTTCCTTGACAACTCTGAAAAATAGTACTTTCTTATCTGTCTTACTTTTCTTCTTAATATTTATCATTACTTTAAATTACATCTTATTTTCCCTAGGTAATAATCCTAATCAGGATATGAAACGAGTCTTTCTTTCTGCTAGCCCCGTGATTTAGATCATTTTCTTTCTGATAGCAAATTCTTAATGGTGTACTGAGTGAGTGAATAAATCAATAAATGGAGATCTGTCGCATGCYAATATTGTATCATATGCTATTGTACCCTTAGTATTTTTTTGAAGGGACAGATAAACATTTACTATAATGTAATGGTTAGTCATACTATAAAAGTGTCTGGACAAGTGCTGCTGTGTAAAGACTCATTTACAGAGGTTTCCTAGGAGTAATGTACATGGTATATTTTCTTATTCTTCTCTCCTGAAATAAATTATATTTTCTTGGCCCTTCCCGTGCAGCTGAAGAATAAATTCATGAAAAAACTGCCGCGTGACGCGGAAGCTTCCAACGTGCTTGTTGGGGAGGTGGACTTCTTGGACACTCCCTTCATTGCCTTTGTCCGCCTCCAGCAGGCTGTCATGCTGGGTGCCCTGACCGAGGTCCCCGTGCCCACAAGGTAAGCTGCTCTCCCTCCCACTAGGGTTCACAGGGTGCCTCTAGGACAATGCCATCCCTCTCAGGTCCGAGAATCAGTGGACCGAGGGTACGCTCGTCATCGGAGAGCTTTCATTTGAAGTWGTGGCTGGCTGACAGGTRTGCTCTTAAATTACACGTTCCTCGAATAGTAACGGTAGTGGCAGTTACAGTGATTGACTGGCCTGTGTGCTGGCGTCTTCTCGTGGGTTATTCTTTCTAATCATATGATAAGTCTTTCAGTGAGCACACTCCAGTAGCCACATCGAGACACTGAGTTTAAATACCTTGTCCACAATGATACAATTAGTAAGTTGTTCAGAGGTCATACATGTTTTTATGTCCTCTTATCAGGAAAGTGTTACTGGGCTCACACATGTAGAAGCACCAACACATAGATGCATACACATATGTGGCGTAAGTGGTCATCTTTGTAAAAATGTGGTCATCACTCTAAGCACTTAAAACTGTACCCTTTATATTAAGCGTGCGGTTTTGCCTTCAAAGGAAGCGTTACTATCACATGATACACTACTGCTCTTGCCCTAGAAGTCATCCTAGAAGCTGCCCTGCCAGCTCTCTCTGAAGCTGTACTTAGTGGTTTGGATGCTCAACTTAGGCACAAGATTAGCAGAAGAGATGCTAATACCTCGCTTAGACTTGTGATGAGACCAAGGCTGTAGCTTCAAGTTGACATCAGGAAATTGCCACCTGATTTGGGGGAGGAATGTGCTTGCTGTGGGAACTAGGGTAGAGTTAGGTGACTTCTTTTCTTTCTTTTTTCCTTTTTTCTTTCTTTCTCTCTCTCTCTCTTTTTTTAGTTTTTACATGTGAACAGGAAGGGCTGTAGATCCGTCTGACTGGACTCAGATGATCTGAGCATGGTTAAGCAACCATGAAGACAGGTTCAAGGTTTGTTCTGAGCTGGGTTAGGAAGAAAATGAGAAGCGAATGTCCCAAAGTCCTTTTCAGCTCAGCCATTCTTCCTGGTTACAAARTCTTCTTCCCACCCATCGTTTTGAAATACCTGGAGCAGACACTGGGCGTGCAGCATGGGGGAGGAGGTGGTCACAGCTGTGCAATTAATGGGCTAATTGTGATTGGTGTTCTCTATAACATTCCGGCGGAGGCTTGCAGCTCTGTCTGAGCAATCGCCTAGCAAGCCGCTGACTCAGGCTGGCGGGAGTCCAGCTTGAAGCCCAGTGGCTTTATTTATGTCTTTGCACTGACTTTACTGGGGCTTGAAAGAGAAAACATGCCGAGAAGTGTTAAAGAAGATTGCCCTTGTGTTTTCATTTTTATTACCCATTTTTCTTTCTYATTTTGCTTTAGAAGCTACAAATAAAAAAAAATATTTTAAAGACGTTTTGTTTAAACGGTGATACACATGCAGGAATCAGGAAACCATGACCATTTCTGTGTCTTTCTTACCATCCCCTCCAGTCTGCCCCATTCTTCTCTTCATTTTCTTCTGCACCAGAGGGGAAGTATTAATTTAGAGTTGAAAATATGGTATCATCGGAGGAGCAAGAGGAGCGAAGCCATTTATTTTAGAGCAGTGAAGAGGTGTAATTCAATATCATAAAACGATTTCAGAGCTGTAATCTGAACAATACACCCTCTGATATTAATGTTGTTCCAGGAAATACTTTATCTGTTTGCTGTCTTCTGGAGCAGGGTAAACTGTAATCACCAGTAGAGAGGCTCCTCTCTCTCTCTCTCTCTCTCTCTCTCTCTCTCTCTCTCTCTCTCTCTCTGTGTGTGTGTGTGTGTGTACGTGTTGAGAAAGAGAGAGAGTATATGTGTCTCTGTGTGTGTAAATATGAGGATATTTACAATGACTGCATCCTATGAAATCCAATAATGGAAATCCCATGAGGAATGCATAGTCATTGTGAAAGACCCCATCTCTAGCCCATGTTGGGCTTTAACTTGTATACTGCTCTGTTGTTCTACATTCATACTTGAAAAGTCTTTTATCACACGTGTCTTTTCATGGTCGTGTTTCCCTCTTAGATGTAGAGGAGAGTTATGCTGTGAGTGCTATTCACATTCTTGCTGAGAAATGGTTTTACTGTCTTTCCTCTCGTGGGCCTTCTCAGAATCCGGGCCCTCCGGTCTCCTTCCTAGCTCCACTCACACACTTTCTTATTTACTGTGCTTCCTGTGGTCCATTGCAGCCTCTACTTGTAGCTCTGTGTCTGTCAGTGGCTGGGTGGGTTGGTAGGTGTCTGTGCAGGGTGGGTCTGGCTTTTCAATTCAAAGCAAGCACACTAGTCTTTGATGTCTGGTGTCTTGGTGGGATGTGTTTACGATGTTTTTAATATTTTGTAGGCAGTTTTCTTGCTGTCACTTTGTATCAAGTCACAGATATATGTGTATGTGTATACACACACACATAGACAGACACACATATAATACATTTTTTTTTTTACTGGACTGGAGGCAGTGGAAACATTTGCTATTAGCTAGTAGTAGAACTTCACATTTCTAACTATATAGCTTAAGTTCAGGGGCAACTTAGGTACCTAGAATGGGTTAGGGTAAGACACTTTGGGATGGTAAGAAGCACTAACAAGTGTAAACAAGTTTGTCTCCTTTGAATCTTGATCTAAGATAAAAGTCTTGTCGGTGAGCTTTAGATTCTTCAGTAGTGCAATTTTTCTCTTCAGCATTTTATAAGTCAATACATAATGCCTGTCTCAATCACTTGCCTATGAGAAGTAGTTTGTCCTTAATCATTTAAAAACATGACAGTATTTTAGAGGGGTTGAGATAGTATCCCAGCTATGGATTGTCACTGTCCTTCCCTGCATGTGTGTTGGTACTGGTGGCGTGTGGTCCTCATGAGTCTATTGTAGAAGCAACAGCTTAGCTACATCTTCCAAAGCTGCATTATGGGCTGTTTGACTCACTGCTGTTCCAGAGAAGGGGGTAGGAATGGGTACATGCTGGGGTTATTGAGGAGAGAGTTGTGGTCTGTCTGGGAGCAGGGGCCTCATGCTTTCCAAACAGACTGGGTGCTTTAGGAAGGCTGACTYGTTCTCTGATGCTGTGCTCGTTCTGCCTATAATAATCTTGAGAATGTGAGAGTATAGGCCACTGGTTCTGGACATGAATCATCTGGTGTTTCTTTTTGTTGTGAAGTGTGCCAGAGGCACACTTAGTGTGCAGGCATAATTAGTTACTTGACAAAATTTGCAAAAGTAGGAAGGGGCCTCCTGCAGACTCTGGAGACAACTAGGAGCCATTCTAAATTCCAACTCTGACTTCTGTAGTTGAGCGTGAGTAAAACAAACCCAGTAACATGAACTCACTTTTCTTCCTCCTGAGCTGTCAACCTCAGGCTATTCACTTCCAGCCACACAGATGCAATGCTCACTAGTAATTCGTTAATAAAAAGAAAGGCTTCCGGTTAAAAATAACATCTGTCCATTGACAAAACCCAGCTTGCATCGTGAAAGGAGCTCTCGGTACATTATGAAAGCTGAGCTTGGCAGGATGTACAATCACTGTAAACGTTGTGACAGCTTTTGCTTCTCTGAGGGTGAAAGGGCAGGGGGTGGGCATTGGGCGGAGGGTTTGGCTTTCAGGGTTGTTCTCAGCTGTGGCTTCCTCGGTCTCCCCTCTCCCTCATATCCATTGCAGTGATGCTGTGGATTGGAACCTGCCCCAGCGTTCTGTTCCTACCAGGGAAACTTCGCTTCCAGGGAGACCCCGAGGCACACTGATGCCCAGAGTTCTTCCTGTGCTCCTTGCGGGGAGTGGATCTCTGAACTGTTCTTAACCGAGTTCTTTCTACTTGGCACCTGGTGACATTTCATAATGAAGAAATATCTTTTTATTTTAGCCTAGGTACCTTTCCATCCGGGTTATTGAGCCAATATAATTTTTGCACTCTGACTTATTGGTTTAGTATGTGTTATTGCTATCACTATACTAACGTATTACTTCCTTTCTTTCTTTGGTATTATGGAGCAAAGAACAAAGAGTAAACGTTTTATAGAAAACGTATGCGCTTGTGCTAACTTCATAGCTCCGTTACTCTGTGGAAAAAACAAAACAAAACAAAACAAAACAAACGCTTGTCCAGGTACTCCCTCTCTGCCTGGTTTTACATTTGAGCATTGTTACCGATCAAGAGTGTTTCCTTACTACTATTCAGTTAGGTAGCTAGGTTTTGTTGCCTTATGCACAACCTGAGAGTGAATCTACGAATCAGTTTCCAGAGTGAGTTGTTATAAGCTATATTCACATGGGGGTCTTGGAGAGAGGCGGGGGACACACAAAGTGGTCCTGGCAAGGTGTTAGAGATCATGTATTATTTGGAAAGTTAATATTTAGATACATGAGAACAATAAAAAGGGCCAGAGAAGAGAAATCCAGTACAGATATACTAAACAAAGGAGCCACTCTGAAGACATTTTCTTCTATGATACCCACATCTGCCTGTTTAGCCTAAAACTGTCATTTCTACCATGCATGACCCACTGTAGATAGGCAAGTAGAATTAGTAAATGTAACCAGTACTAACTTTTCTTAATGGGACTTCACCTGAGTGGGTAATATCTTTGCATGTGTTGTTCCAAAAAAGATGAGCGTTCCCTGTAGGAACCACCAAGGACTTTGTGCTGCCGCCTAGGTTGGCTTATTGTTGTATCCAAGCATCAATGGAAGTGTTGGAAGAATGGAAGTGTGGTTCTCATAGTGACCACTTTCAGTCGTGGGCAGGCTTTCGGAGTCGCCAGTTGCCTTTGCTGTGTGCTTCGCTGTAGTACCTGGAAACAGAGAGCCTTGCCTCCTCCACTACAGGACAGGCTCTGAGCAGATACATGCTGGATGGTTTTATGGTTATTCTGATAAAAAGATCTGAATATTCAAACTTTTAAGAACATTGGTTACAGTTTTAATTCCTGATTTTTTTTTTTAAAGAAAATCTTTGGAGTAAATTTTACAAATGACCATATTAGGAATAGACAGTGACATTCATTTACAGAGCACCTGATATCGGTCCTTTTCTTTTTGAGTGAGGGAACTAAATAAATAGAAGTAAAATTCGGTGAAGTAAACTATTAAATAGTTCCTGGTGTACTCTGCTCTTGTCTCCTCTTTCTTGTCTGTGGCTACGTAAGAATCCACAATTCTTTTCCCAAGAACCATATGTGAAAATGCTTGTTGGACAGGTTTTGTCTGATGAATCACAGCCCCAGTGCATCAGAAGAGCAGGTGACACTCCACAGTCGTTAAGGGAGGAATGGTCGAAGATGCCCGTGGACCCACATTCTGCCATTCTGATTGCGTTGTTTTRACACTGCAGGTTCACCCCGAGTGTCGCTCATAGCAGCCTCATGTTCTACCACTGAGCTCTGTGCTCAGCCTTGTCCTTTGCCAGACACAAACCTTGGGCTCACCTACCATCCTCTCCACCCCCAGATTCCTTGCTGTTGAACAGAATGAGCTCTGTTTTGCAGAAGGTTGTGTGGGAATCTGAGTAAGGTGTGCTTTGCAGGCTTTCTGAAGCCATGCRAACATATGATGCTGTTGTGTGTGTGGTCTTTATTCTCCCCCTGTTAGGTAATGCATGAGCAACAGCGAGGCAGGGATTTACCCAGTGTCACCTTCTGTGCATCTTACTTACCAGGCTCCGTCTTCCTCAGTGGAGACACACATCTTCAGTTTCATGGTGAGAGATGGATTTCTTCCAAAACGACAAGCTCATCATTGCTTCTATCAGGACCTATTTGCTCTAGAACAATGCTCTTTACATTATCAAGAAAATAAGTTCGGAAAAGAAAATGAGGATACCCACAAAGGGCTTTTCACTGTCTGTGAACAGTACTTTACTTTTCTATGTCCCTCTTGTTTTTCTCGCCTTCCTATCCGCGTGTGTGTCACTTGTGAAGGTTTGGTCTTTGCTGAATCCCACTCAGCTGAATAGCAGCGGTATTTCCTAAGAATGTGGGGAAGAGCGGTTGTCACTGCCCATACTGGGTACAGGGAAGTCAGAGAAATCAGAAAATGTTCAGAGTCTTCACACTTAATGTCAGTAACACAGTTGCCCCACAGATTCCAAAGTTAGTAGAAGTGAAGACAAAGAAAAGTTTAACACAGAGAGATCAGCCGTTTGTTAAATGGATAAGTAACTCTTCTGCTCGATGAAGAAGGCTCTCGGGTTTCTCCCTGAGTTAAACCTTGTGATGACGTGAAGGAGTGTCCTTTTCTTTATCCCTTAGAATTACATCTTTCTTCAGTTTAAAGGTGAGTTCTAGGGCCTGGGAAGAATGCTCAGACCACCTAGTGCTGCTTCACAAAAGTGAGGGTCTCAGTTCACATCTCTAGCACCCATGTAGTAAACTAGGTGTGGCGGTGTGTGCCTGTAATGCTAGCATTAAATAGGCAAAAGCAGGAGAATCTCTGGGGATTGCTAGTCTGGCTACATCTGTGAGGTCCAGATAAAGTGTGAAAGCTCATCCCAAAACCTAAGGGGAAGCATTATTCAGGAAGACCCTTGACCTGTGACCTCCGCATGTACATGCATGCGCACACTCGTGTACACACACAATAAAGATGATAAGTTTCTTTTCCAAACTTATTTTCTTTCTCGGTTTGAAGAACTGTGCGTTAGTTACAATCTTTGCTTTTCTCCTTCTCCATTAGGTTCTTGTTCATTCTCTTAGGTCCAAAGGGGAAAGCCAAGTCCTACCATGAGATTGGAAGAGCCATCGCCACCTTGATGTCTGACGAGGTAGGGGAGCCGGGTGAAGGGATGTGTGGTTATCTTATTTGTGTTGATTTTAACTGTGAATTGACTGTCACGGGTCTTTTTTTCAGTTAGACTTATATGGCTGTGAGGCTCTTCACAGAATGACATTCAGTCATTTGTGACAAATGTCTTAGGTAGGACAGCTTCCCAAAAGTAAGGCATGTGTTTTGTTTTTGTTTTAGATTCTAAAAATAAATAGGAATAAATACATTTCCATTTTTTCTAAGCAAAATTATCTATAAAATATTCTAAATTTCTTAAAATTTAAAATGAACAAATTGCATATAGTTTTTATATTTATAGGTCACTATGTGAAGTTTTCAGTTATATACTTTGGAGTGATCTGAGACAAGGTAGACAGTGAAGATCAACAGCAACTAATTATATGTTGCAAAAATAACTAGTAAAGAGGATTTTGAGTGTTCTCAATGCCAACAGATTGTTACTGTCTGAAATGACGAGTATGCAGTTACCTTGATAAAATCCTTATGTATTGTAATTTGTTAAAACTGATGTTTAAATATTTCTGGACCAGTTCAAGGTTATTCTGTTAACTTTATCTCTTAAAATAATTGATCCACTTCTCTGAACTCATATGTCTGAATATAATTTGAGAAATGATGACTTTTATTAAACAATGCATAACAAGTAGATGATACATTTTTTAGGTATCAGGATGCATTTGTTTTTATGGTTGTGCTTTGTGGGGAAGCACAGTGTGCATCTGTGATGCATTAGATACTATTTCTAACTAGTGCTTTAGAGTCGATATCTCATCCACACTTACCATAGTATTTGTATTAATAAGCATATTTAGTTTAGTTATGATCAAACTCTGAACTAGTCTATGGAAGAAGAAATGCCATTGGAGTATAGTGACATCAGCTTGTGCTTTCTCCGCTTTCTGGCTTGTTGTTTCTCAAAGTGCTGTTTGTACCATGGCTTTGTTTGTCACTCTTTCCCGCCAAGTGTAGAGCCAGAGACTCTTCCCCCTGTGGGATAAAGGACAGCTCTGACATCCCACTTGAGGGGACATTTATTTCCCTCATTTCAGTTGGGTGATTTATTTAATTTTGTGTGTTGATATTTTTTCTTTTAAAATTCATTCCTAATATAAGGTAGGAATGCTTTAGAGCACATATGATGGGCGCAGACTGGTGCTCTGATATCCACAAGGGCCTCTTTCAACAGGTATTTTATAGGTTTACTATTCTTACATCTCATTGGTTGATAGTGCCAATATTTCCCACCAAGGTTGGGTGGGAAGGTATAGGGCTGACTTATCTGCCAGAGAGAATTAGCAGAGACAGTATGTGTGCCGCAGAGAAAGTAGTTACCCTGTGTATTGTCTCTTTCTTAAACCCAGAACCCCCACACCAATGTTAATTGCCTGATAACACCTAAAAATGATATTCTAGGAGAAGAGATATAGTAGAAAGACTTAGCATAGGTTAAGGGTGTTGAACAGGGGCAACATTCTCTTCTGGATGACAACAAGAAATTATAAAGATAAAAGGCTTGACTTTGTGAAGATTAGCTCAGAAGAATGGGACACTGGAGAAAAGGATTGTACTGCATTCTGAAGCCCCTCCTTTGATGTGGACAGAAGACATGGCGTTCTTGTTTTCTGTATCAGTTGCCTCTCTGTTCTGTGTTTAAACACCAAGACTATGGCAATTTATAGAAAAATGAACACATTTATTTAGGTTCATAGTTCCGTAGGGATAAGAGTCTATCGCCATCAGCAGCAGGCGGCAGGCGGGCATCGGGTGGCAGGCATGGCAGAAGATGCGGGGAGCTAAGCTCTCACATCATCACCCTCAAGCACAAAGGAGAGGGAATAAACTAAAATGTAGGGAGGGGCTTCAGGCTCAAAGCCTGCACCCTGTGACATACTCCCTCCAGGAAGGTTATACCTCCGACTTCCCTAATCAGTGCCAACTGCAGACTGCGTGCTCAAATGCACAAGACATTTAAACCCCTGGCTCGCCTTGGTGAATTTCCTTGCTAAAAGGGAGACATGTGTGCACTTATTTGAATCCCTGTCCTTTCTGCCAATAGAACTCAGGCTTGCTTTTTTTGTTTTTGGATAGCTCCCATTGTTAGAGGACTGCAGTGTGTGTGTGTGTGTGTGTGTGTGTGTGTGTGTGTGTGTGTGTGTGTATGTGTGCATGTGTGCATGCATGCGCACACATAAGTACTCCTTATCCTGACTTTAACAGTCAGTATGCACTTGTTCGCACACGAATATTTAGTTTCAAGACTGGTTTTCAGTAGAGATCTTGAGAACATTTTTCAGCTGGCTCTCACAGCAACTGTGAGACTTTGGATGGGAAAACCATCTTCAAAATTGCCTCTCTTCAAACCTCTACTTAGATTCTGAGATCATTACCTGTACCCCTCAGTACACTGAATAGGGAGGGAGATGGGCGTGTCAGAGCACACTGTGGGTTGTGTTACTCAGCTGGAATGTGTTGTGAAGCATTCAGAAAGTTGGCTCATTGGCTCAGCACTTCTCTCCCTGTTCAGGTGTTCCACGACATCGCTTACAAAGCCAAGGATAGACACGACCTGATTGCTGGCATTGACGAGTTTCTAGATGAAGTCATTGTCCTTCCACCTGGGGAATGGGACCCGGCAATCAGAATAGAGCCTCCAAAGAGTCTCCCATCATCTGACAAAAGGTAAGTTGCTATGCACTTGGCAGCATTTGGGGAGTGTCAAGGCCGCCAAGGAGGTTGCATTTCAGAAAAGAAGAGGAGCCAGGCTATGTCGGGACCACCCTTGATCTCCATGGGTATTTTGCAGCAGACGAGTTGCTGTGCCTTAGCTCTCCATTTACTTGGCACTGTAAATAAGTGTTCTGTKCTCTGATGTGCTTTAATAACTGCACTTAGCTCATAGTATTAGAAAATGTCACCACTGTTCTTTAGGGGACGTTCTGCCTGTGTGTGTGGAAAGATCGCTTTACTCAAGAAGAGCCCTTTAGGCTGAGCAGGTTAAAAAGTTTAGTGGAGTAGTTGAGAAGAAACTGGTTCCTGAAAATCTGTTATCCCCCAGGTGGAACTGTTTCATTCCTATAAGTGTGCAATAAGTTAAACTCTTTGTTGACCAACTATCTGTCTCGATACTCGATAGAACACCAAGAACTGTCTGTCAGCGAGAAAGATAAGGAGCCATGGTTGTTTTCTGAAAAGGCTTTCTTCTCTGTCTTTAAAAGCATACCTATAGCCACGGAAGCAAGGGACCTGCACAATCAACTAACGTCTATTTGCATCCTGTTGTCTTGCTTAGAAAAAATATGTACTCAGGTGGAGAGAACGTTCAGATGAATGGGGACACACCTCATGATGGGGGCCACGGAGGAGGAGGACACGGCGACTGTGAGGAACTACAGAGAACTGGCCGGTAACTGCAGGAACCTTTTGCCATTCATGATAAGGTTTTCCTTAGATCTAAATTTCCCTTCCTTGTTCTCAATTCACTTTCAGTGTTTTACTTGCTGGTTTGTTCCATTGGTCAGCCAACGAATATTTATAGTACATCTGTTAGTCTAGGTCACTGGGAATACAGCAGTATACGAATGCCTTGCCCTTATGGGCCTCACTTTGTAGAGATGGGGGAGAAATCTTAAGCAAATAAATACACGCACCAATGGGTTTATGAGGAAAATAGAGGCAAAAAACGTTGGGACTGTGGTGATGAATAGTATTATAGTTTTAGACAGAGTGATCTGAGTGGACCCTGTAGATGGGGGAAACATTCAAAGGAAATCCTGAAGGGTGAGTTAGGGGCAGAGGCATAGAGCGCCCAGGAGACTCACCTCTGGGCAGTATGACCAATGGAGCCACTGATAGGATGATACAGAGAGGGCTAAGTTTATGGCGGGTGAGAACGAGATGACTGAAGAATGACTAGGTATCCTGGGTGGCTTTCATGGTACCGTCCCTTCCATGCACACTTACTCCAAAGTGTGTCACACGTGGAAAGGGATGGTCTGCAGTCCACTGTCCTGTCACCTTGTCCAGTCAAGGATTCTGATTCCCAAGAACCTTCCAGTTACCTTCTTACTGTGATCATCTCTTCTCCATTATTAGAAGATTGGGGGGGAGGGTGCGGGAGCTTTGAAGGTTAAGTAAAACGTTTAGTATGATACTCATGAAGATGTGGAAGTCATTGCAGAGTTTTAAAGATGCAAAATATGACATTTTAATATGCAATTGAATCTGATTGAAATGAAATTATTTCCTTCTGCTGGTGACCCACTTGAGTTTCTCCTCTAATGTAAATAGGAATTGTTTCCCTTCCTCTGACTGAATGAAGAATAAAACCCTCCCCACCTTCTGTATTGATTAATGATGGGGTATAGTCTAGAACGCTGTCTTTAGTCATCATGCAAACATCATAAAGGGCACTTAGATTAATCTGAGGGCATTGGCCACTTATTCAATGTGGCCTCTGGATGTAGTCAAGAGACAGGATGAAGATGACGTGTCGGAGGCCACTGGCAGCTTAACATGGTATTTTGTTTTACAGTACACTTTTATAAATAGAAGGAATATAAACTAAAGTAACAATAAAAGGCATGGGATGGCAAATACATGAGTTGGTACCAGAGCTATGTATGGTGTAACCAAATGCTTTTATGTAGCGCCTGGTCATAGAGGTTTACCTATGCCGGTGTATCACCATGGCACACAAGGAGAGAACTGTACTGGAGAGTACTGTCATACCTAATGATGCTTCTTTGTGATAGTATCATTTAAGGGCCATTATCACCCTGTGGGGCCACAAGCAGATACGTGGTCCCTTATTGACCTCGCTGTCATGACTCATTGCGTGGCTTCAGTTCCACATATACTATATTCGCTAGGGAAAATGCCGTCACTTTCTACTTACAGCCCAGATATGAGCTGTGGAATTGCACCAGACTGTCCTTTCCTTCTTTGATCCCTCCCCTTTTCACACTCATTTAGTAGATGCACAGCCCTGTGTATCCCTTTATCACACACAGGTTCAGAAGTGGGATGCTCAGCTTAGCTGAGGCTGAGATGTCAGGTTATAGAAAGGGGCACTTTGGAGAAGGCTGGCTCAAGAGGTTCTGTTGGACGTCAAGTAGGCTGGCGCCTGGACTCAGTCCGCATTTCCTGTCACACACCTGCATGCCTTCTTCACTTCGTGCCTTTGGGTCCTTAGTGCAAATTCAGATTCTCAGAGGCCCACTCTTACTATCTATCTGTAACTTTTTCCAGTGCATCTTCTCTAGAACCATGTAATTACCACCTCCATCTAAATTTTCCATGATTTTTATTTACTTGCCATCCTGTCTATCCTGTTTTCCCAGAAGTAACCCCCATGATGTCATGACTTCAGAGCCTGTGTTGTTCAGTGTCTGTGTTTTCCCAGGACACAGAATAATGACAGAGGATGTGGGTCTCACGGGTCTTAGCCTCACAGAGTAGGGTGACACGACATTGTGACAACATCTTTATGTGATGTGCAGTGTATTTGGATGTTTGCTTTTTGGAGAATGGAAAATTATAATTTATTTACTCAGTGCTCTCATCTAAAGACCCACTGGACAATCTTTGGGAAATGTTGGACCTATTCTAGTAACTGAAAAAAAAAAAAAAGAGAAAGAAGAAGATATATTTCTCCACATTTTTTTTCTGTCTCATCTAAATGAGACTGTCTTAAATAGTATCTTGTCATTGACTCAAGCATTTTAAGTCCAACATCTTTGCGGTTGAGTGAATTATGTCTTGATGAAGTTGATGGCTGTTTATCGTATCCTTGATCACATGTTTGCTTTCTCCCTGCCCAGGTTCTGTGGTGGATTAATTAAGGACATAAAGAGGAAAGCACCATTTTTTGCCAGTGACTTTTATGATGCTTTAAACATTCAGGCTCTCTCGGCAATTCTCTTCATTTATCTGGCAACGGTAACCAACGCCATCACTTTTGGAGGCCTGCTCGGGGATGCCACCGACAACATGCAGGTGGGTCTGATTTGAGAGAGGACGCAAATAGTCCAGCGCAGATCGTCCTCCTCACCCCTGCAGCGCAGCGAGGAGCAGATGGCCTTTCAGTTACTCAGCGTGACTGTCTTTTGCTGGATGCTGCACTTTACTTTGGTTCTGGCTCACTGCTGTATTTCCAGCATGTTAGTAATGACAAAAATAGCTTGATGAAATCTGGCTTGAGTCACAAGTGGGGAAAAGAAGGGGAGGAAATGCGGTGCTACAGTTCTATTTGGGCAGAAGCGTCTCCGCTGCTTGGAGCCTGTGTGGTGTGCAGGGTTTAGAGCTCCCAGGATGTGGAGAGCATGGGCCGCGTTTGGTTCCACTTGGTGATCACACTCTTCGGGGATGTGTGCTTACCTGACTCTCTGCCCTTGTTCTAAGATGAGCAAATCCATGCATCAAGCAATGGGGTAGTCTGCTCAAGGCTGGATTTACATGTCTGCCAGTAGAATTCAGCTTTAGTGAATCCCAGCTGGAGCTGTTTCTTCTATAGAGGGCCAGCTCTCACTGAGCTATAAAGAACCTGGCTGGGTTAACATTATAATGTTAATTACAACCACAGTTTGTTGGTTACTGGGGAGGTGGTGTTTGCTATCCTTCCACATCAATAATAACCATGGTTTTAATAAGATGTCATATGCTCCAACCCCCCCCCCCCGATCAATTAGAACAACATGTGGAAATGACTTAAAGTTGATCTGAGCATTAAAAACAGTAGGCGTTGTACTTGGTACCGAATACACAGTGAATGGAGCCGAGCATGAGTTGAAGCCCTTTCGAACTCTGTCTTTCCGCTTCCTTCCCATCAGTGTCCAACCCATGAGGCATTTACACAGGCTGCCTGCCAGCGTCTTAGTTCGTAAATGCAGCTAATTACCCCAAACGACTTCTGTGACAGTCCTACTTTGCCTCTAGTTATACATCTATGTTCTAGAGTCCTCTCTAAATGCAAAGAGAAGATAGAGACAGTGACATTTTTTTTGTGGTACCAGGTACTAAGGAAAAAGTGTCGCAATCACATTTTAGCTGAAGCGTGCTCTCCACTGTATGAAGCTGCCCTTCATGGACATGGCTCCAATGGGCTCAGCTGAGTGATTCTTTGATCCCTCTTACACAGTACAGTTAGACGGCACCCGAGTTTGAAGCTGTCTAATGGTTTCCACTCACGTAGTGCCTAGGCTTGAGTGACTGGAACAGCTGAGTCCTAGGGACACTCCACCCAGCTTCTCCACAAGACTAGCTTGGGCACCCTTAAAAGCAGAGGCTTCAGGAAAAGAGGTGACCACTGTTCGTTCATTTTTCATACCTATCATTGCTTCTGACTTTCACAGATGCACTGAAAATCCAAACTCTCAATGAGGGCTTTTAGCTCTTAAATATTACCATTGATTTAGCACTTTGCTGATCAAAGACCATGATTCTCTGTGATACCCCCTGGGCATTGTTTGTTGAGACCAAATGTGTTTTGCTGCCATACCTGCTGTGGATATCCTCACGCATAAGACAAGGGTAACAACTAAACTGTGATAGTAAATAGAAGGTTTATGAACGCTGACCTAGATTCAAGTGCGGCAGCAGCCCCTCATCCAGGTTACAACATGTTGCTCGCTAAGTCGTTTTGGAAACCAGCCGGAAATGAAACCGTCGAGGAAACACCTTGAGGCCAGCATAAAGCTAGCACATGCAGCCGCGTGTGCTGAGGAAATCAAAGAAATCTATGGCATTTAAAGAATGTATTTGTAGGGGCTTCTGCTGTTTATGAAAAGCTTCGTTATATAAATAAATGTTTTATTATTTAAAAACCTATCAGATCATTGTATTTACTTTCTTTTTCCTTTGCTTTTAATTATGTTTATTCTTGAGAAGTTCAAAAGTGCTTATACTGTATTTTAATCATATGCATCCCATCCTCTGTTCTGCTTCTCCCTGATTCACTGTCACTATTCACCTGCAACCCGCCCCCCAACTTCATGACATCTTTTGAAAATAACCCTGTCAACCCAGTTTCTACTGCCCATATACCTGAGGGCGTGGGCCACCCATGGAAGCACGGTTGACCCCTTCCTTAAACGTAACTGATTCTTCTTACCCCAGAAGCCATCCCCTGTCAATAACTCCTTAGATGGAGGCTCTTGAGCCATCCTGTCTTCATGATAGCCTGCTGAACGCTTGATCTAATGCAAGCATTGAGCAGGAAACCACAGCTGCTATGGATTCAGGAGTCCAGCAGTCCTCTTGTTTTCAGAGGACTCTGTTTCACTCCAGTTCTTCAACCTCTGGCTGAGAATCTTCCTTCCTCTCCTGTATGATTCTCAAGCTGTTTGGGGGAAAGGTTGTGTATCGATGCAGCGTTAATGGCTGAGCCCTCCCTAGATACTTCTTCTCTGTGCTTTGACCTGTTATGAGTGCCTCTGTTGATTACTGCCCACCAAGTGCAGAAGCTTGTCTGATGACGTTCGAGGGATGCACTGTCTGATTTGGAGCAGATGATTAAGGACAAAGCCAACTTTCGTTAGGAGATACAGAGGTGTGCTTATGCAGAGACATCTAAAATAATTTTTGTTTGTGGATATTCTTCTTCTTGTTGAAACAGTGGCAGTGTAATCTTCCACATAGGATTATATTTCACATAGTGCATTTAATGTTTCTTTGAAATGTAATTCTTACAATCTTATCAGATTTAGCTTTATAGTTTTTTTTTGAGAGAGAGAGAGAGAGAGAGAATATATGAATATGTGTGTAATGTGTATAGTGTGAGAGAGTACTGAGGGCCTTTGGCAGACTGGGTATCTTAGTTAAGGCTTCTGTTTCTGTGATGAAATAAATGACTACAGAAATGTGGAGAGGAGAGGGTTTATGTGGCCTACGCTTCCACATTACTGATCATCACCAAGGATGACGACAGGGACACAAGGCAGGAACCTCATGACAGGAGCTGATGTAGTAGCCATGACATAGTGCTGGTTACTGGCTTGCTCCTCCTGCCGGATTGCTCATAGAACCCAGGACCACTACCCCAGGGATGATACCACCACAATTGATGGGATCTCCCCCATCGATCACTAATTTAAAAAAAGACCCTACAGGCTTGCCTACAGTCAGGGCTTATGGAGGCATTTTCTTAATTGAAGTTTTCTCCTTTCAGATGACTCTACATGTGTGAAGTCGATAAAAATCTATCCAGTATGCTGGGCAAGTGCGCTAGCCAGATCTCCATCCCAGATTTAGCTTTAGAGTGTAGCATTTAAGGCCAGAGGAGAAGTTTGTACAAGTTTGTTTTGGTAACATTTGCATGAATCAGTTTCTATTTGAATGAGTCCCCAGGATAGAAGACTTTGTTATATAATATAAATAGGTATGATGTGATTTTTTTCCCCTACTGTATATTGTCTGGGTCATTCCCTGGCTAAGTTCTGGTTCTGAAGATGTCAGGAGACATGTGAAGGGGTTAGAGCATCAGTCCATTAAACAGTGTTCCTGGATATTGGGCTGGGACATTGATGACTCAATGACTCATACAGACAGACAGGTCATACAGAWTCATGAGGATATTTTTGGACGTACTTTGTTATTATTTTATTATTTTATAATCATCATTGATAATTTTGTTGAAACTTAATATAGGTAGAATCTTAAAGTTTTCTGTGAGTGAAATTACTGAACATACTTCAGTTCTCTTGCATGTGAAACTTTTCCCCTTAAAAGCTACACTGTCGAAGTCCTTCTTGAAGGCTTGCAGGAGTCAAAGTGGGTAGCAGAAACACTGAAAAGAAAGCATAGAGAATGTGTGGTTATTAATACTATTTTTGAGTTGAACATTAATAAATTGTGTGTGTCTGTGTGTGTGTGTGTGTGTGTGTGTGTGTGTGTGTGTGTGTGTGTGTGTTTTAAGAACTAGAGAGTGAGCTGATTTGGGATGTGAAAACTATCTCATGTATGTATTTCACCTTACCTTATGGATGTTTATCCCTAAGACAGGAGTGTTGTGATAAATATTAAAAAAGACCTACAAGTTTCCCGCACTACTGCTGGGCACCGGCATGGCTCCAGCTGGGTGATCTCAACTTGATGGTCTCTCCGGGCTGGAGCTCCTGAGTTCCCTTGGCGGATCTCTACCATGCCCACCCAATACAACAATCATCCACCCTGCAGTCAGCCACCATAACACCATTTACCCAGTAGAAACAAAACTCTGGGAGCTTGTTAATTAACCAGTCAGATTTATGTATCAATAAACTCTCATTTCACAAGATCCCAGTATAATAATTTCAGAACCAATTGATAAAGATTAAAGCTGACCACCTAGATTAGACAAATTATCCCAATTATTTTATCCTTTATGATACCATAACTACCTGTGGCTTTTTAAAACCACACTGGTTCAGGTTCTTCTTCCCGTCTGTCTGTTTTCATCCTGACTTCTCTTTTCTCTCTCCTGCGACACTGTCTGTTCCTGCAACTCTTAGCTCCACCTCTCTTTTCCCTGTCCAATCACAAACCTCCTGCTGCACTAATATTTAATGTGATTGGACAGGGAAAATTCTCTCACACAGGAGCCTTTTTGGCTTATCATTGATATAACAAAATATTTTGTGGATTTGATGACACATCTCAGGTCATTTGTCTTTGCAAATGAAGTGCCTACCATGTATTAGATAGAATTTTATGTGCTTGAAGAAGAGAGAAGTGAGTCAAATGGGTAATAACCCTAGGCTGGTGGGATTTATACTTACAGAAGTAACCTTTTTCTGGGTCCCTACAAGGTACTAGTATGGTATATAATACCTCCAATTACTTTTCTAAACACACCCTCCAGAAAGCACTGGGCAAACTTGAGTGTCTGCAGTTATAGCACATCCTTCCCAAATGAGGCAGCAGGTTAGTCGCCATAACACAAGCATCTCAATGAGTCAACTGAGAATAACATCCTTGCTTCTAAAGGCAGACTGCTCAGACATGGTTTGGCTAGGGCCTTTATTGTCAGACTACAAATAGACATGGGTGCTGGGGAGAAGCATGTTGTGAAAACACAGATGACTCACTGTGTGACTGTTGTCTAAGCATACTCTCCTGCCAGCTTCTGTTCAGGAGGACTGGCCTGCTGGAAGACAAGAATTTGCTTTCAAGCATTAATTTTAAGGACTCATGGCATCTATCTATTTATCTATCTTTCTATGTATCTATCATGTATCTGTCTGTCTATCTATCTATCCATTCATCCATCCATCCATCTATCCATCATCTATCATTCTTTATCCATCCATCATCTATCTATCTATCTATCTATCTATCTATCTATCTATCTATCTATCTATCTATCTATCTATCTATCTATCCATCACCTATCTATCCATCTGTGATGGTTTGTATATGATTTACCCAGGAAGTGACCATATTAGGAGGTGTGGTCTTGTTGAAGTAGGTGTGCCACTGTGGGTGTGGGCTTAAGACCCTCACCCTGGCTGCCTGGAAGTCAGTCTTCCACTAGCAGCCTTCAGATGAAGATGTAGGACTCTCAGCTCCTCCTGCACCATATCTGCCTGCATGCTGTCATGTTTCTGCCTTGATGACAATGGATTGAACCTCTGGGCCTGTAAGCCAGCCTCAACTAAATGTTGTCTTTTATAAAACTTGCATTGGTCATGGTGTCTTTTTGTAGCAGTGAAACCCTAACTAAGACACTATCCATTCATATTCTCTCTCTCTCTCTCTCTCTCTCTCTCTCTCTCTAATATAGATATCATCTATCCATCATCTATCTACTCTTCATCTATCTATCATCTATTTATCTATCTACCATCTGTCCATCATCTATCTGTCATCCATCCATCACCTATCTATCTATCTATCTATCTGTCTGTCTGTCTATCTATCTATCTATCTGTCTATCTATCATCTATCCATCATCTATCTATTTATCAATCATCTATCCATCTATCTATCTATCTATCTATCTATCTATCTATCTATCTATCTATCATCTATTTATCCATCATCTATCTATTTATCAATCTCTATTTGTCTGTTTGTCTGTCTATCTATCTATCTATCTATCTATCTATCTATCTATCTATCTATCTATCTATCTACCTACGTACCTACCTACCTACCTACCTATCTATCATCTAGCTACCATCATCTACCATCTCCATAACATCTTTTTATGAAATATGTATCTTATCTATTTATATACTTGTATATCTCATTGTGCATTTGTATGTACATGTGTGGGGGGGAATAGATCATCTTGAAATGGCAAGGATCATTTCTCATAGAACTGTGTTCAGAATAAAGCAGTCAAGGCTATAGTGGCTGCCAGTTTGATAAAATTGTAATGCTAGTACAAATAACTCTATGTCTTCCCCAATGTTAGCAGACATATTTTGTCAACCAGGAAACTCTTAGGAGATGCTGGGGCTTACAAAGAGGACATTTACAATTTTTTTTTAATAAAAAATAAGTGTGTGTATTATAGTTTAGCTTGGGTTTCTTSGGTCAACTGAACTGCTTTGCCAAGAGTGAACCTTACATTCTTGTAGAACCCAACCTGAACTGGTGCCCATTTCTCTGTATTAGAGTACAGAGAACCATCAATTCCTGAAGGTTGAGAATGGTGCATCACTTATCTTTCTGGGTAAATCCCATCAAGTTGGTTCTCTGCTTTCCTTGCCATAAAGTAGAGAAATTATTTTCAGCCTCACTGTTCTGAAATCTTATCCCCTCCATAATTAAACCATGATACCATGCATGCTGATATCATATTTACTTTCTTGGTTCTCAAACAACTATATTTCTCTATTTTTTTAGATACTTTGAAATTGTCTATAATATTCATGTATAAATACCTTCCACTATTTATTAAAGTTAAGCATTTTTCATTTTCAGAGCTATTATATGGAGTTGGGCCTGATGGCACAGGTATGTGATTCTAGCTACTCAGGAGGCTGAGGCAGGAGGATTTCAAGTTCAAGGCCAGCCTGAGCAACTTAACAAAACTCTACCTTAAAAGTAAACCAAGAGTTGAAGAAATAGCTCAGTGGTAAAGCACTTGATTAACCTTGGAGATAGTCTTAGGCTCAGTTGGTAGTCCTATAAAGAAAATACTTCTTTGCTAAAAACAATAATCACTTAGATTTTGAGGAGGTTGTTAGGGTAAGGAATATTTGAGGATGCTTTGTGGCAAATCCTGTGTTATTTAAGAATCGTTCTTCTCTAGCATACAGAAAACATATTTTAATGGAAGTGTACATTTGATTGTGAATGACTAAGCATAGCCTAGAGTGAAGACTGAGTGAAGAAAGCCATCTTAATTTTTTTCAGGAGTAAATATAATCCTATTTTCACAAACCTTTCAGCAAAAGAGTGCAGTAAGATTTTTAGCATTCTGTGAAATTTGTGGTATTTCTGGAGTCTAACAGAGCTCATTTTAAGAGAACTTGTCTCATAATAAGGAACATTTAGAGCTGGCATCTCCAAATTTGAGGCTTTATTTTAACATTCTGCTGTGCTGAGAGATTTTCACCAGTCTGCTCAAGTTGGAAACGTCTCATTTCTTGTGTCGGTGAGAAAGGTGCTTCTTTGCACTGCCTGTCATGCATAGCTTGCGGCAGCAGGACTGACATGAATTGATAATATACTGGGAAATAGACAATAATATCAGGCTGTCTGACTGTTGCTCTCTGGCACCAAAATGCTTTCCCTTTGGAAGTAGGAAACACAAAACCTTATTTAATCCGTACCGCAGCATATTGTAGCTTCCACATGCAAAGCAGGAGTAGCCTGTGGGGATGATACAACTTGATATTTTTGGTCTGCCCAAATAAGCAAGCTTGTTTAGTGACAAAGGAAGAAATCCATCTTGTTTGCCCAGGGTTCTAGAAAGGAACTTTTAGCTTTAAAAACACATTTTACAGGCTAAGGAGATGTCTCAGTGGTTAAAGTGTGTGACTTCCAAGTGTTGAGGACTGCAGTTGAGATCTCAAGAACACACATAGATGCTGGAGGGCATGGCAGATCCCCTGGAATGATAGCACTCTGGTGGCAGAGGAGAGATATCCCTGAGCAAGCCACCGAGCTAGAGTAACTGTACTTGTGAGGTCTGGGCACGGTTGAGAGTCACTGTCTCAATAGATAAGGTAGTGGATGATCAATGAAGACTCCTGACAGCAAACCTACCCCCCACCACATGTATATACACATACGTATGCATGCTGCACTTACCCGCACATACCATGAGTGAACAGGACACACCCCTCCACATTCAAATGTTACTTAAGAAGCTCTGAGTTAAGTTTCATTGACAGAAGTTAAGTCATTGATACTTTTTTATTAGATGTTTATCAGCTTTGTTTGTTTGATGATCAGAAAATTAAAGTCATTTGGATAGGATAGGGCATCCCAAATAATGCTAAAGTAAAATTTTATCTTTTTTAGCTTATGGCTATTTTGAAAATAGCTTCTCCAATATGACATTTTCATTATATCTTTCATACATACTGCAGAATATCCATACACAGGTAGATAAACATGTAGGATATTATGTAAATGAGGTCATATATTCATATTTTATAAGTTATATTTTATGGGCATTGCCTACTTTAATAGGTTCTTTAACATAATTCTAGTGGCTATCACATGATATATGCATTATAATTTATTTAATAAACTTATATTCTCAGTTTGTCCCAGTTTTCTCTTTTATAAAGAATACTATGATCATCAACTATATATTTATTATTTATAATTATCTCCCTAAGGTAAGCCCCTAGCAAAATTATTGTGCAATATTTTGATTATAGTTGTTATTTATTTTGAATTATACTAAAAATGGTTATCCTAATTCATATTTCTACTGATAGTGGGCAGGAGTCCCCACTTGCCCACCCGCCTCTTTTCTCCCTAGATTCTCACTTTTGTTATGCTGTATATTGAAAAAAGAATGGCTTGCTTTGATTTGATCTCACTCCTGTGCTTTTAATGAGCCTGGGTATCTGTCCACATTGACACCAACCGTCCATTCTTCTCTATGCTTATAGTCTTGCTGTATTGGGGGCATTTAGTTTCTCCTCTTAACTCCCTGTATAATAAAGCTGTCTTCCTTTACCTGTTTGGCAAAGATTTACAAAGTGTTTTTTCTAATGCCATGATGTCTTTTAACTGTGTGTGTGGCTTCTCTGGCTGTACAGATTTTAACTTTAGCACTCAAGCCTTCTGTCGTCCTTGTTTATAGGATATATTTAAAGAGTCTTCCCCTCCCAAAGATTAGAAAAATATTTCCCCACATACTTCAGTTCTTTTATGTTCTCGATTAGTTGTTTTATACATCTGGAATTGATTTTGGTGTAGTGTTAGACTAGAATTGGCTGTTTCACATACATGTTCACATTCATGTTCAAAGAGCAGAGGGCATCTCTATCTTGCCTCTCATTTGATTCCCAGAGAGTTCAAAGTCTCTACCCGAAGTCCTGGGCTCATGCTTTTCCCAACCAGAGCTGTAGTTTGTCTTCCCTGAGTGTTAGTTTCTGCTGGCAGTGTGGCCTGAAATCCTGTTTATGACAAGCATATCAGCAGGAAATATGACCATGAGGATCTTGGGTGCTTCCTTTGGACAGGACAGGAATGATAGAGTGTGGAGATGCCTCATTGTGAGATTAAAAAAAAAAAAGGCTCAACAGCCAACCTTCCCCTGTTGTGGATGTGGAGTGTGTGTGACTAGCTCCTATGCTGGTGTGAAGGAGGGAGGGAGATGTYCCAATGGGTGTCCCTCAAACTTGGACCTCAAGAGAATCACCCGGGAGCCCCAAGCATTCATTCTCTATGCTTCATCTCCTGTCAATTGCTCTGTGTGGATATGAAGGACCAGTGTTGTTCACAAACAGACAAACACGTATGAACCTTCTCAGGTAATTCTTATGTGACCTGAATTTGACCTCCGTACTTAAATTCTCTCTTTCCTTAAAAACTTCCTATTTATTTTTAAGATATGTGTGCGTGTTTCCTGCACATGTGCATGTGCATCCTATATGTGCCCGGTATCTGCAGAGGCCAGGGGAGTATTTAGGACCCACTGGAACTGGAGTTACAAAAAGTTGTGAGGTGCCCTGTGGGTTCTGGGAACTGAATCCAGGCCCTTTGCAAGAGCAAATGTATGTCGTTAACTGCTGAGCCTCTTCTCTGGTCCCGCTCGTATCATTCTTAACTTACTTTTTTTTTTTTTTGGTTTTTGCGAGACAGGGTTTCTCTGTGTAGTCGTGGCTGTCCTGGAACTCACTCTGTAGACCAGGCTGGCCTCGAACTCAGAAATCCGCCTGCCTCTGCCTCTCAAGTGCTGGGATTACAGGCCTGTGCCACCACGCCCGGCTTAACTTACTTTTAATAATGGGATTTGGCTTCTGCTGGGACATGACATTAAAATTCTTGCAGGTTTCAGCACTCAGAAGGTGAAGGTAGAYGTGAGATTGATTTCACCCTAGAGGGCAGTGAAGTCAGGCTGAGCTACAAACCAAAACCTTGGTGTAAACAAACAAACAACCAACACACACAACAGTAACATTGCAGTTGAGCCGGATTCTCCTTACTGTTTCTTGTGGCATCCACTGCCTTGTTTCTTTTCCTTGGCTAAACCTCAGATTCAAAGACTCCTCTATAGAAATTCAATTTTATTATCCGGCAAGCTGTACTATTCATGTAAATCATTCCAAATGTGAGATAAATTTTCTCTCTTTATGAGTAGAAATAAAAAAAAACCCAACATTTTTAAAGCTTGTCATATCACAGTGATATCAGTGAATGCACTGTCATTTAATACAACTGAAATATTCTATTTTCTAAGTTCTACTAGTTCACAAATTGTCTAAGAAACAGAAAATCTGTTTTTCTTTGCCTTTATGCTGTTCCTTCCCTTTCTCCAATGGCTGCTGAGCAAACTCTCCTCCACAGGCTAACAGTTGTGAACAATAAGGTCCTTACGAAAAAGGATGTAGATGTTATTTTGTGGTGTCCTGACAAGATAAATGACAGTGAGGTGAAGGCATGCATCTTTAATGTTTAATGTCCAACTCTCCTGAATGTCCTCGCTGTACATTGCTGTGCAATTGCTACTCAATTGTACATTGCTACTCAATGTTCGTGTCCCAAGTTAGTCTAATGTCAGGAAATGCTGATATTCCAAATTCAGCTGCATTTTTAACATTTTTTGACTCTTTCTCTTATGGTTTACATTTCTGTATGCTTGATTTTGAAGGTTTGAGATGTGTTCTACTTTTTCTGGTTGTTTTGAAAACCAGAGGATATCTTGGGTTAAATTTCACACCCTCATGCAAGCAGAGAAAGAGTTGCAAATTGTTTTGTGTGAGAGTTTTGATTTCGTAACAGAAATAGACCATTTTGGTTTTGGTTGGAAGCATCCATTTTAATGCAAGAAGCAACTCTTCAGGCCATAGTGTTGCCCCCCAAGGTATCTATATTTTAATGCAGAATTCAAGAGACTCCGCCCCTTCCTATTAAAGACTAATCTCTATTTTCCTTACAGCTTTTTACCTTCTTCCTGTTTTGAAGGTAAAAGAAGTAATAATTCGTGGGTGTGATGAAGGGGATGAGAAGGCACAGGGAAGAGACCTAATATTACATCTCTACTTCGTGTTCTGGGCTCTGAGTTCTTTTCCACTTAATCTGGAAGTTCTCAGCCTGTAGATCATGACCCCTGTGGGGGTCATATATTAGATATCCAGAGTATTCATTATAATTCATAACAGTAGCACATTACATAATTTTATGGTTGGGGCCAGGGATTGCCACAAGATGAGGAACTGCATTAAAGGGTTGCAGCATCAGGAAAGTTGAGAACCAGTGCTCTGATCCAAGTAATGACCCAGCCTGGTAGCCATAGGTTTGACAGAGAGATGTTTGTCTCTAGGCCAGGAACTGGTGGAGCTGATTTAAGCTCACATAGCCTAGTCTGCAAGGTGCTGGGCCAGCTGGCTGAGATCTTAGCACTCGCTCATTAAGCCCCACCACTTTATCTTATATCCAAATAAACATGTTGTGTATGAGAGGCTGTTGTTATTCAAAAAGCTTTCAGCCTCTAGAGACTATGCTAAGCATGTCCCATATTCTGTTTGACCTAACACGTAGATTAGAGGTTACGCCATGACTGCGACACGGCTCTAAGGCCCCTGGAGACTGTGAATGGAGAGCCCGTTTCTCTACTCTGTTGCCTTTTATTTTATTACTTGAAAGAAGTGAGGTGACAATGGGTCTCTTGTGGCAGAACCGTCTAGACTCTGGATTTCCTGATTCCTGGCTGACTGCTTCTACTACTAGTTCCTTGTAGGAATCCTCTGACAGCAGGGAGGAAGGAGGAAGGCCAACCAAGAGTGTTAGGACACCCTGTGACCCCTCATGTGCCATGCCCCCAAGCCCAGCCAACTGCATCTTTGTGAAGTGCTAGGAAATTCTTTCATTCTAGAAGTCAGATGTAGAGGTATCTCTAAGACTCATGGCTTATTGACAAGACATGACTCAAAGAAGCTTTCTTTTAAAATTCAATAGTGGCAAACGCTGGATGGGATAAATCAGAAAAGGTGTTTGCAATGATTTGTTTTGTAGGTTACATTGAACTCTAGCTACAGCTAACGTTATTCATTGCCTTGAATTATTTTAAAAAAATGTCTGGGTTGTGAAAAGGAACATGTCAAAATGTGGTGAAACTGGTCCTTTTCTCAAAACTGCTGGAAGTCTCTCTTGTTTTAAGCAAGTTTCCAGCGCGGTGTGTGTGTAATAAATCACCCGTCTCTCCTTCAGAATTATCAGCCACAGAATGGAAAACTAGCACTTACAAAGGGATCAGGCACTGCAATAAAAATAATCTGCCTTCGAGTCCTCATGTGGCTTCCATAAATCACTGTGTGGTTTTCTGGAAGAAACCGGTTGCTGCCTTTATTGACCAATCGAGCAGCCAGGGCTCTTGACCTTTGATAAGGAGACCTAGGGTATCACTTGGGCGTGCCTTCGGTTCCTTCAGCACTAGCGAGAACCTGCGAAGCTCGTGGAGGGATGGTGGGCAGCAGGATGGGAGGAGAAACAGAAGATGCAGGAAGATCTTGTTCCTGTCCTCCCGGAGATTGATGGCTATGCCGAGCCAAGCTGAGGAGCCGAAATCTCAGGTTCCTCCTTTCTGATTTTACCCCCTGCCTTACACCCAGTCTGAGCCGTGTTTTGGTCCTATGCTAAGGATAAGACATAGGGGTTCTTTGGTGTTTGATGAAGAATGATGCACAGTCTCTTTGCCTATTAAATATGCTTAGACTGTGTCATACACGACACATCTTATGCTACCATGTAAGTGGATCATCTGGTCAGTTGGATCGTTTAAATCCTTAGCTTTCAGCGGAGCTATAAAAAAAAACAAACAAAGATGAAATTATGAAAGCTCCCTGTTGATGGACAGGCGCTGACAATTTCCCTGTCTAGGAAAACCCAAGCCTAAGGATTTCCTACACCTCTAATATTTGCAAAGCATGATATGTGGTTAGATGGACACACACATCCAGTAGCTCTTCTCCACAGTGCATGTACATCCCTCAACCTACCTGAGTGCCACAATGTCAACAATCAAGAAATCAAGACAATAGTCTATGGGGGATCAGGGGAGGTATCTTGGTTGTGTTGTTTTGCTTCCCACTAGAATTCTTCCCTACGAGGAACGATGAGCTGGGATGCTGTCTTAGTTAGGGTTTCGCTGCTGTGAACAGACACCGTGACCAATGCAAGTTCTATAAAAGACAATATTTAATTGGGGCTGGTTTACAGGCTCAGAGGTCAGTCCATTGTCATCAAGGCAGAAACATGGCAGCATTCAGGCAGATATGGTGCAGGAGGAGCTGAGGGTTCTACATCTTCATCTGAAGGCTGCTAGTGGAAGACTAGGGTGAGGGTCTTAAGCCCACACCCACAGTGACACACCTACTCCAACAAGGCCACACCACCTAATAGGGTCACTCCCTGGGCCAATCATATACGGACCATCACAGATGGCTATTCAAAAAAAAATGATGCTTTTCAAGTCATTCCTTGACCCTCACAGGTATCTAAGTGGGGCCCTCTGTGTGCTGCTCCTGCTATAGTTGAAACTGTACTCTCCATAATTTGATTAAGGAAGGTCGTTTTGTAAGTTTGTGGTTCTTTAGTGTTTTGCTTCCTGTTGTGCTGAAGGAAAAGAATGAGTTGATGTTCAGAGACGTCAACAAAGGTGTTAGCTCTTTATGTCTCTGCACATTGATTTTCTCTGACTATAAAGTTCCTCAAGTTTTCATGCAGTTTGCATTGGAGTATGTGTTAGCATGAGATGAGAATCATTGGTGTCAGGCAGCAGCAATTTTAAACTACTATTGGTAGTTTAAAAATTGTAAATGGCCAACTGAGAGCTATTGGCAGTTAACGCTTGCTGAGGGAGAAAGAGTCAGTTTTCCTCAGGAATGTGACCTCTGCAAAATTACTCATATTCCGAGGAGATAGCCCTTTATATTCACACACACATATGCAACAACACTTACTGGACTTAGTGGGTTATGAAGAGAGGGGATATTAAGTTGGGAGGGTTGAGAGGTGATATGGAGGCTGGTGGTGTCTAGGAGCGATTCAGTGTGGTGAACAGGGTAGCCATAATCAAAATGCATGTCTACACGTATGAAATGAAAACAAACATAAAATGCATGTGTACATGTGTGAAATTAAAATAGACATAAAGTGTGTGTATACACGTATGAAACTAAAACATACATAAAATGCGCATATACATGTATCAAATTAAAGCAGACATGAAGTAATTGTTAAAAGAGCATCGCCGTCTTTCTCCCCTTTTCTCTCACCCCACCCTTTCAAATCTTCTGTTTGAAAAAAAAAAGGCTTCCTGCTTAAATTGTAGCTACTTAAAAGTGCCTACTAAGTGCAAGGTATAATGACATTGAAGCAAACACTGAAAAACCATGAGGAGGAAATGGATTTTAAAAAAAATCAAACACTGAACCAAATTCCTCTGTTTGGTGGGTTTATAGAGTATGATTTTTATTGACGGAACCCTCAATACATTTTTAAGTAATGTGCCACTCCCTCCTGGATACCAGTTGTCTCAGTCATTGTGGCATTGTGGAGCAATCAACTCTTGGAATAGGGAAGATTTATATTATGTGTGTGCAAAGACCCGTGGTGGTATTTCATGGAATCTGGTTTTATTTGCTAGGGAGTGCCATTATAACATACACAGCTTCATTCTTTGGCAATGTCACAAATAGGAAGAAAAGATGTGGGTTTTGCTTTACCACCTGTGTGTTCTTTCTTCTAGGGTGTGTTGGAGAGTTTCCTGGGCACTGCTGTCTCCGGAGCCATCTTTTGCCTTTTTGCGGGTCAACCGCTCACCATCTTGAGCAGCACAGGGCCAGTTCTGGTGTTTGAGAGGCTCCTTTTTAACTTCAGCAAGTATGTATCTGTCTGTCTGTCTGTATGTCTGCCTGCCTGCCTGCCTGTCTGGTTATTTGATCTTCCATGTTGTTCCATCTGGAGAAAGCACAGAATGGCCAAGAAATAGATCCAAGAAGCTGCCAAAATATTAGAGTGATAAGATTTGGAAGTCAAAAGTGCCTTCCTTAATGATTAAGTTGTCCAGAGCTTAGTTTACAATCATTTCAAGAGGCCTGTCTGTTGTGCTTTCTGCTCACTCCTTCCCTAAGAATTCTCTTTGTTGTTGGCTTGTTTCATGGCCTAAGGGCTGACTCCCAAGGACTAAAAACCCCAGATTCCTTTGCCCGCAGGGGCTTCCTGCTGGTTTAGATAATGAAGAGAGAGAGAGAGAGAGAGAGAGAGAGAGAGAGAGAGAGAGAGAGAGAGAGAGAGAGAGAGAGCAAAGTTTCAGGATGTCACTTTCTCCCATCATCCCCTGCTTTCAACACAGCAGCCTGGCTTGCCTCCTGACACTGGCCTGTCTGGTAGCCTGTCTAGCCTCGTTTTAGCGCACCAGGTTCTTGTAACTCTGTTCCTTGTGTGACCTTTAAAAGCCCAAGATTGATAATGGCTTCCTGCTCTAGTTAGCTCAGAGGGGATATGCATCGCCTTTTAAAGGGTTAGTCTTTTGTGAATAGCCTGTTAATTTTATTTTCCTTGGGTCCCTCTTTAAAATGTCCTTTTCTGCCATGATACTGAAACAGTGAAGAAACCAAATGACATGTACCAGGTCGTATGGTTCTCTAATGAGAGACCAAATATTCTTAACCCGTGGTTCCCCTGTTCTTCACTGTAGGTAGTATCTAGTACTCAGATGGATAGCAGTGATGCCAATATTTTCATTTAGAAATTCATGAATCATTTTAAATGGTGGTGGGTGGGTAATTGAGATAAGAAATTTATCTATCTATCTATCTACCTACCTACCTACCTACCTATCTATCTATCTATCTATCTATCTATCTATCTATCTATCTATCTATCTATCTATTTTTGCACAGGAATAGATTCAAAGTAAAATTGGACATTCTTGTCTATCTCTTCTGTGTTTGCTATACTTCTAGGACAGGATGCCTTACTGGATGGTCTCAGTGCTTAGATCACAGTCTGATGTGTCCTGTGAGCATCCCTTTGTAGAATTTCCATATTCTGTGTTGTTACATATTGCAGAATTTTAGTTTTAGAACAGCCAGTATCTACACAGTAACTAGACTCGTTACTTCTCCGTTGCTGTTCTATGATACTCGGACAAACTGTAACTTAGAGGAGAAAGGGTTTATGCTGACTTACAGTTCACTGCAAGGAAAGTCTGGCTAAAGAAGTGTGAGGGGTCCTGGTAGTCCAGAAAACAAGAAAGGACAGGAAATGGGGCCGGGCTATACAACCTTAAAGCTAACCTGCAGGGTTGTACTTCCTCCAGCAGGCTTCTACCATCCGAAACTCCCATACCTTTCCCATATAGTGCCACCAGCTAGCGATCATGTTTGAACTCACAACTCTGGGGGGGGGGGGGAGGCACATTTCAAACTAACCAAACCATAATGGTACTTGTGGACTTAACGGCTCTCATGGAACTTTTGAAGGTGTGTGTGCCATTGAAACTGATCATAAGTTAAATGAGACAGTGGGGGTTTGAAACTTTGTTTTTTTGTTTGTTTGTTTTTTGTTTTTGTTTTTTTTTAAAGCTGAGCAGAGAACATTGGTGAAAGCTTTCTGAGCACTGAAGTTGCAATCTTTAAAGAAATAAAATCGTGATTTTCCTGTAGATCATTATTACAGATTTCCCCTCCACCATAATTCTGAGAAGGACATGGAAGGAATTTTATTCGTGTCAGTTTACAGAGAGAGTCAAACAGTCTTTATATGTTTAAGAAAACATTTTGTGAGACAAGAAAGGCTTCATGGGAAGATTAAACAAGTGTGTGCTATAAACAGGAACAAACAGACAGAGGCTTGCAGAGAGATTTATTGGATGCAATGTGATCAGAGTCTGAATCTACAGAAAATGTTTGTGTCTTGGTTTGTTTTACTTATTGTAGGCTACAGAGTATTTCCTTCCACCAAGTGAGTTTCCTTCTCACTTTCCCTTCTGTTCCATCATAATTGGTTCTGTTACATAGTTTCCAGCAATTTATTTGAAAACAGTTGTAAAGCAGTAAGAAACATTTGCAAAACTGCCTTAAACCCAACTTCACCTATTATGTGACAAATGGCACTTTAATTCACCATGCTGTGAATTTATTCATTTACTTCTCTTAGAACCCCAGTAATGCTGGTATTTCCTCTGGATACAAAGTCCGTTGTGAAGCACTGTTTCCCAAAGCTGCTTTGACCCACTGTCTGGCTTTACATGCTCCATGGGAAAAAGCTTCCTAGTGTGCCTTGGAAGTCCAGTCCAGTCCAGTCCAGTCTCCATTTGGTCATTTCCTCTTCAGTACACTAAAGAATCAAGATGGCTGTCCAGTCAAGAGACTAATAGTTCATAGTCCAGCTTTGCCCCCAACATATTGTTCCCTTTCAGGAGCTGTAGTTGAGTCCTTGTTTTGAAGGATTGGGGTAGTTATCGGAGATTACCAACTGGTATGCTACTAAGATTCTCATGTTCTAGATCTTCTTGAAACTGTAAATGTTGTGGATTCATTGCAGTGCTGTTGTTTTAGTTAGTGATTTTATTTGAGTTCAGTCTCACTAAACTATGCCAGTGGTTTAAAAGTCTCTTAGAATAGCGAGGTTGGTGTATACTGTTTAGGTTCTAAGATTTAAGCTTGTATGGTCACTTGTCCTTTGTGTCCGAACTCATGATGTTTTAATTGCTAACAATTAATGGATTTGTGTCTTATCCTCTCTTGCAATTCTGTAACATCTTCTAGCATTCTTGGAACAAATCTGGAGTGCGTTAACTTTCAGTCTGGGTATGGTGGCCCATGCCTATAATTTCAGTATGTGGAAGACAGAGGCAGAGGAAGTATTGTGACTTCATAGCCAGCCCTGGTTATATATCGGGTTTCATTCAAGCCTGAACTGTTGAGTGAGCCCCTATCTCAAAAGCAAAACAGAAAATCAAACAAGCAAACCAAAAAGATCATTCTACATTTTATCTTGTTAGGGAAGTCTTAAGCTTTTAAGAAAAATGCTGGTTGGCTCAAACGGCAGTAAAAACATTCCTTAAGCATTGTTTTGGAGCTGTCTCATATGATAACTTGTACTCTCTCAATTCCTGCGGCATGTTTTTACTGCAATCTGCTTAACTTACACAGACATAGCATTAAGCAGTAGAGTTTACACAGACATGCATGGCATTAAGCAGTAGAGATGCAGACACACACAGAACTGAATAGAAGGTAAAGCTGTTGTTGGAATATCTCTGAAGATCTATATAGAACATGAATCACACTAAAGTTCATAATTTCCATTTTTTTCTCAATTCTATTTTTCACCTAACGGGATGTGGCCTATCCACATTTAACTGAAGTCCATGCATTTAAATGTTAATATCTCTAGAAACAGACTTGTGGAAACACACAATAATGTTTTGCTGTATATCTGCACACCCTATATCCCAGGCAAGCTGACAGAAAATTAACTATGTCTGCCTATAAGAAACCTTAAAATCCAACATTCTATAATTATTTCTTAGCTCTATGTAGTAACTCTCAGGCTACTGCCAGGCACTGTCTTAGTCAAGACATTAGCTACGGATGCGTTCTCCTTCATCTATAATGAATGGATTAGTCAGCTCTTAATGAGCAACGTGTTGTTCTGGGTGGAGGAGTAGAATTCTGTTCTATGAGCAGTTGGGAAGTCATTGGAAAGTTTCAACAGAGATGTAGGGTCAGCCCTTAAAAGATTGTATTGGCTCTGATATGGAAAATTGTTTTGAGTAGGGCAAGCGTAGATATCAGTAAATGAATGAGTTCAGAGATTTTTATCGGGCAAAGATTTAGCTGCTCAAACGGAGTTGATGATAGGAAACAAGGCAGTATGAGGACTTTGGGAAAGTATTTAGACAGTGGCTAGCAGTTATCAGGAACCCGTTGTCTAGATTGTCATGTATGCAGGATCCTTGGTTCTCAGGTTCTATCTTCTCTCTCATCACGTTATGAAATAAAGTAACAAATTATGAATTAACAGTCATTAGAAAACACTCACTCTCTACCTTATTAAAAGATAACCAATATGCAATCATGAAATATCAATACTTGACCCATCATTTTCTATCAATCTTGACCTAGTTGAAATGGGCAAAGCACTAAAAGACAGTAACCTACTTTAGCTGATGATGATGRTCCATTCTAAGGCTTCTATGGAACAAGCCCAGGCAGAACAAGGTAGACACCATACTTCCCACACAGTACAATAAAAGGGTATCCTATCTGTGGGCACTCACATGAGAACCAGTAGGGTTTGGCTGCATCATGGCTGGGCAACCTCTCTTGATCTGATAACAGCATATGTTTCTCCTCCTCTCTCCTCTTCTTAGTGATGCTCTGTCCAGAGTTCACATTACAGGCCATCTTATAGCACATATCTTTTAGACTACTCTTCCACTTCCTGACCTGACTCTTCTTACTCAGTCTGAAACATTCCTGCATACATATCCTTAAACATCTTGATGCTCTTTTTGCAGCTTCACTCCCTCCCAAAATTACCTACCCTCTCCTCTCATGACACCGCCACTTAGCATTTTATATTAAAATTGTCTTTATCATTTTGTCTCCTTTAGTTGAAGGCAGATCTTAGTTAAGCACACAGGACATACTGATGTTACTGTTATCTTTATTAACCAGGACATTAACCAGTATATTACCCCTTACATGCCTTGTATTTTTTAAGTAGTTTACTCTGTACACTTCATGAGTACCTATTTTAAAACCTCTTTTTTTAAATTTAATGTTATTCTTTAACAGTTTCATGCATGCATCATGGCTATACTCACCCCACTCTCTCTCATCTTCCCTTCATCTCTACAAACCCTCTTTTCATCCCTAGAAGTATTTTTCKAAGTCTGATATCCTTTTTAGTGTTTTGTGACTCACCTAGTTCAACCAGGGTCTTTTGTGCGACCATATTGGTATTTTTCACTGAAGTCTGGTGGGTTTGCTAGTAGGTAGACAAGTGAAGGCAAGAACTCCCTGTCTGCCAGAATCTACTGGCAGCTAATAGGTAATCCATGAGTTATAGGACTCCATGAACCTGTTCCCTATCAATGCTTGACTATTGGTGATCTCATTTTTTTATAAACTTAGTGTAATAAACAATGTAATAAACTGTGGAAGTTTGTGATTGTAATTCTTGTCTTCCTTCAAATACAGTACAGATGTCTTCTATCTATTTTTCTTGTGGCCCCTTTGCTACAGAACTCCCAGAGCATTGCAAGAAATAGGTATCAAGAGATAAATATAAGTATCTGTGTAGGGCTGAGCAGTCAATCATCACTTATCATCAGCAACTTGAGAATTCAAGGCCTCTGGTTTCAGTGTCACTCAATAGGAAGAGAGGCTTTCTGATTTAAGTAAAGGTACATTTATCTGTAAACATTAATATTTAGTAGTCATTTTATACTGTGTCTGTTTAACTGAACAGCAATATTAAATTTTGCCTAGGCCCTGGGACCTCCCCAGTCATGCATTTTTAGCAGATTTATGGTACCAAGCACAGGATTCCTCTGGTACAGCAGACCCGGACTCCAATCAGAAAGTAATTGGTTTAATCTGAAATAATCAGGTCACTGTTACACAAATGTGTCTGTCTGTATATCTATCTGTCTGTCTGTCTGTCTATCTATCTATCTATCTATCTATCTATCTATCTATCTATCTATCTATCTATCTATCGTTAAGTTGGTATTTTAGTTTATAGGGTTCAATGCTGGATAAGAGTGTGGATGCAGTCTCTTACTCAGCAGCCTTCATAGTACCATTTGATTCTATGAAAGCCAGCTAGCAGGGAAAAGCTTCCACCTCAGAAGTTATTTTTTGAAAGCAACAACTAGTGACCCCCTACCCCCCAAATCTTTTAGAGTAGTTCCTAAAGGTAGCACAGTAACATCATGTAACCAGATCCTTAAATTTTTCTGGATAAAACTTAGCTTTATATACATAGTATCTGAAAGTGATCTTGTATTTTTAAGGCATTTTAGTTGGTTTATATTCTGCATATATTTCCTGGAGGAACAGTCAAAACACCTGTTTGGTTTTGTTTGTTTGTTTTTCTTCCCAGGGACCATAATTTTGACTACTTGGAGTTTCGTCTTTGGATTGGCCTGTGGTCAGCCTTCATGTGTCTTATCCTGGTGGCCACTGATGCCAGCTTCCTGGTTCAGTACTTCACCCGCTTCACGGAAGAAGGTTTCTCCTCTCTGATCAGCTTCATCTTCATCTATGATGCTTTCAAGAAGATGATCAAGCTAGCAGATTACTATCCTATCAACTCTGACTTCAAAGTGGGTTACAACACTCACTTCTCCTGTGCTTGCCTGCCACCCGACCCAGGTGAGGAGACCTTGGATCGAGCTTGCTCTTATGCTCTTGGTAGGAAGCTGGGAACTCCTGTTTGCAAAGTTTCAGTATAGTGCAATGTTTCTTGGAAACATTTTCTCTGAAGAGTCATAGTACCGAATTTGACATATAAGGTATCTGAGCATGGTATTCAATGAGACAATGACTTGAGGATCACGGATGGGTAATCACAGCACTTGTGATTACCTCAGACTTCAGTACTTACAAGGAATGGATGTCCACATTATTCTTAGTTTTATGAGGTAATTGGGGAGGCTCAGGCATGTATATAATGAATCTAAAGATCATATGAACCCAATTCTCTGAACTTCTATTTCACGTTTTACTGTTTCTTGATTGCTTATGAGAATCTCTTCCTTTATATGATGTTTAAACTATAGAAGAAAAGAGGAATACTAATTCAGATTTTATAAGTTGAGTCATGAAATTAAAAAAGGAAGTTCAAATTAGAGACATTTAATGGACAAGTGGAACCTTTAAGTTTCATTCTGCTAAGCAATGCCATTAAGGAGGGAAAGGCCAAGGAGAAGCTGAGAAGAAAGGAAGGGCAGGCAGCCATGTGAAAGTATATATGTATATATGTATATGTATATATATATATGTGTGTGTGTGTATCTGTATATATATTTATGTATATATACATATACACAAACTTATACATATATACACATATGCATACTTATACACACATATACTATATACATGTATAATGTTTACATATATACATATGTATATATATAAATCTGCTACTAGTATGATTATATATATATACATACACACACATATATACACACACATACACATTAGTAGCAGATTTATATTGTGAAGTCAGAAAAGATTAAGGTAACATTTGAGTGAGGCATGTGACAATTTATAATCTAATATCCATCTTAATAATTTAATATCCATCTATTCAAACTTAAGTCAATGTAAGGTCTTTTAAATAAATGTGTTCAAAGTCATATGAAATGTTTTTAGAATAATTCATCATTGATTTATAGAGCACAAGGCTATGAGGGCCCACTCTGAGCAAGATACTCTAAATTTGTTATAACAGACTAATGGATTAGTGTTTTCATTATACAATTTAATGACAATAGTATTGTAGATACTGTGATCTACAGTTAGCTATAGGTTGGTGTTACCTAAAGTAAAAACTGATATACATTTCACACTTTTTGAGTTATGCCTAATGGATTGAGTCCAACAGAGGCAGGATAAGCATGAATGTGAAGTATATTCACAGAATATCCGCTTTCACTTCTGGATTCTGAGGCTCAGCCTTCTTCTATTCATAGTAAAATAAATGTGATTGCACTGCAGGCCAGGCTCAAATGCATATGGATATAAAATTAAAGAGCTGCTGTGCTTGTGGGAGTAACGCATTCTCTGAGAGGCTGAGAGTATTGATGTTCACCTGCGTGGGGAAGAGAGAAAGTAGCGCCTCATGGGTAACGGGCCATAGTACTGACGGGAAGACTGGGTATCTAGGACTGCACAACCACAACTCTTCTTGTCTAGTTTGAGGATGCTAAACGTACATTAATATAAAGCCTATATTTAAGAGCAAGGCAGAGAAATATAAGATTAAGATTTCAATATTCAAATGAGCATGAGATTTACATAGTTTTAACAAACTTGAGGTGGCAGTACATGAAATATCTCATAGATTACAAAGAGGCTTATGTAGGACATAATAGTATATGGCTCTGAGTCAGGGTTCTCTAGAGAAACATAACTAATATATTCATTATATATAAATTGCATATATATTATATATATGAGATTTATTACAATGGTCTATCTAGTCTAACAATGGTTATCTACCAATGGAAATACATGAACCAAGTTGGTATTAAGTCCATGAGGCTAAGTGTCTTTCCCAATTTTTAATGTACACTGAAATCCCAGAGCAGTCAGCTTAAATGCCAGTAAGGGAAAGAACTTAGCGATGAGACCAAGGGTAAATGGGCTGAGAACAAGAACTTCCTTCCTCCATGTCTTGTATAGAGAGGCTGCAGAACTCTGAGCTGACTTGTTATACAAGTCTGAGTACACATTCATCAAGGTTTTCTACAGGAAAACAACTGCCCCTCCATGGTTTGTGGTCTGAGATGCTTGCGAAGCTGGATGAGGGCTTTGTCAGTATCTGTGTCACGCACAAAAGAAAGATCTGGTCTTGGCCCCATTCTACCTGTGGCTAATGGAAACTTTCATTATTTCTTCTGATAGGATGGTGGCAGACAAATTAATACAGGACTAAGGAAAGCATCCGTGAATGTGTTCAAGCTGAGAGAGAAGTAGGGCGGAGAGACAGAGGAAGAGAGAGAGGGAGAGGGAGAGGGAGGGAGAAGAGAAAGAAATGTGGGAACAGAGAGGCAGGAGGAGGTTTTCTTTGAAGTTCCCCTTCCAAGTGGGATCTTTGTATGAAAGGTTGGCACCGAGGGCTGTGCCAGCTTCACATATGCAGTGCAGGGACAAGCTGCAAGATTATACTTCCTTCTACCTGTGTCCCCTAGGTTCTGTGAAGCCCCAGCCCCGAGTTGCTCTCAGGACATCCACAATTCCCCTTCCCTCTAGTCAGCATCAGTGTAGCTCTCCTRTTTAAGTACCAGTTGACTGATGACAAATGCACGACTGAAGCAAGTTCCCCTTCACCACATAGCTTGGTCTCCCCTTCATCTATAAAATATGGTTAATAATAGTACCAACCAGACCTTGGGAGGCTGAGGCAGGAGGAGTTCAAGTTCCAAGCTAGCCTGGGCTATCTAGTATCAACCTTGTATCAATTCCTCCTCCAATAAATTGATATAGATAATTGCTTAGATTGTTTTCTAGCATGTAATGAGTAATTCAATGCTACATGCATTGTTACTGTTGCTATTATTCATTACAATCTCACCTCCAGTATGAGTGTCAGCACAAAGAAGCTAGTGTATATCATTTTTCCTTCTCATACACCATTAGGTAGTTGGGCTATTCTGCCTCCACATTGTTGGTTACACTTATTTTTGTCACATTGTTGGTTACACTTATTTTGTCGTGGAGGCACTAATGAAGTGTATACAGGAACTTCGGATGATCTGAGCCTGTCAGGTGGAAACCTGCTTGTGATTTGAAAAAGGGGCTTATAGACATGTCTTAATTACTATCCTATCGCTGTGAAGAGACACCATGTGTGACCAAGGGAACTCTCACAAAAGAAAGCTTTTAATTGGGGAGTCGCATACAGTTTCATCAGCTCAGTCCATTGTCATATTGGCAGGGTGCGTTCGGCAGCCAATGAGGTGCCAGAGAAGTAGCTAAGCTACGTCCTGATAGGCTAAAAGGATGACTCTGGACTTGGCTTGGACCCCTTGAAACCTCAAATCCTACCCCAAATGATACACTTCCTCCAAGAAGGCTACATGTCTTAACCCTTTTCAAATAGTGCCATACCCATGACTAAACATTCAAATATACAAGCCATTCTTATTCAAATCATAAGATATGTGCATTTTGTTAAGTTTCCATGTTTTCTAAGCTCTATAAAGTTAATAACTATAGGCTGGATGGTGCAACACATCTTTAATTCCAGCACTTGGGAGCTACAAGCTGCTGTACTTCAGGATGTTCAGGACTAGTCTGGTATATGTAGTTAGTTCCAGGCCAGCAAGAGCTACACTGTAATATCCTACTTTTAAGGAAAAAAGGAAGGAAAGGAAGGAAGGAAGGAAGGAAGGAAGGAAGGAAAATAACAAAAGAACTATATGACTATATAGTTCCTCCTCAATACTTCCCCAACTTTCCCATAATCTTTATAGCTGTGATAGCAAACTGCAAAGGCTCGCCATAAAGCCTTCCTTCTGAAGAGCAAAATGAAGGAGTGTTAAGGAGAGAATGCGTGAGGGAGAGTTGCACATATGGTTCAAGTAAGAGCTCTAAGAACAACAAAAGGCTGGTCTTTCATCACAACATGCACTCCTAGTAAAGGAATTCAATCAATGAGTCAATAATATTTAAACTGGCGGATGGCTTGTTTTTCAACGCTGGGGCAGTATGTAACAACAAGCCAGCAACTGCCCAGATGGAGCCGTGATCCTGCAAATCGAGATTTTACAGAAATGGAAATATGGGTCAGTCTTCTCTAAGAAGACTCTATTTATGTCCACAGTACTTTATGACCTTTTTAAATGGTTTTAAATTTTGTTGAATAGTTTATACATGGATTATGCTTTATTCTTCAAGAATTTCATAATGCATAAAGTATGTTTTGATATCTACAAGTTTCCCTGTCCCAACCCTACTCGAAACACCCCTACCTAGTCCTTCTGCCAACTGCTCATCGTCTTCTCTTTTGAAAATACAACCCATTGAGTGCAATTAATGCTGCACATGTCTGTGAAGCCATCCGCCGGAGTGTGGGCAGCCTACAGAGGCTACATCCCAGATGCAAACAGATTTTCCTTCCCTTAGCAGCCAACATCTGCTGATAGATCCCCAGCGATGGTTGGGGGTCTTGTGAGCTCTTTCCTCATCCATGCTAGAATTTTGACTGGTTTAGCCTTGTGTGGGTAACCACAGCTGCTATATATTGATGTGCATATCAATGATATCATACATTGCATAGATATAAATATTTAGAAGGGAGTTTGACAATGTGACCACTTAGCAAAACAGTAACAGGTTTGCCTCTGGCCCCTGTGACTTCGCTGGCCATGGCTTTTTGACTAGGTATGATCCCCTTCCTGTGGGGCAGGCCACAAACCTTGTCAGAAAGCAGTTGGTTCTTCCTAGTGACAGAAGCACTGCTATTGCCCTGGTTTTCACATCTTTCCTGGCTTGTCTATATTGTGACATGCAAGGTTTGGTACTGGGTGACATCACTGATGTCTACTCTCCCTAGCCTACATCGCACCTCTAGGTACAATGAAAGCTAAGTGGCAGGAAAAGAAATGTCCATTGTTTCTAGACTGCCTTCTCTATGTCCTGCAGTGTCTTTAGAAATAGGCTTTTCCCAGCATTGCCACCAAGAACAATAGAAATAGCCATTTTGTGAATGCCTTTGTGACCTCTCTGACCAAGAACTTAGATGACAGTAGCCTATGTCTGACATTGAGATTTTCATTGAATAATCCAGATATTCTAGGAGTAGTGCTGTCTACCCATACCAGATACCTCTGTTCAAACCCCTTTTCTTTCTTTCTTTTTTTTAAATTTTTTTTGAGTTTTTAAATTTATCATTATTTTGAGACAGGGTTTCTTTCTGTAGCCCTACTAGACCAGACTGGTCTTGAACTCAAGAGATCTGTGTGCCTCTGCCTCCTAAGTGCTGGATTAAAGGCGTGCATAACTAATGCCTGGACTTAAAATAGTTTTTAAATTAACTTGTGAGCTAGCGTGTTCCTACAAGGTTTCTTCACAAATCTTAATTTTGCCTGTCAGCTCTTCTTTCTTCCTTCCCACATCCCTGTGTACCCATATCACAAGTGTTCAATTTTGTCTTTCTGAAGACAATTCTGCCTCCTTCCTTCCTTCCTTCCTCTCTCTCTCTCTCTCTCTCTCTCTCTCTCTCTCTCTCTCTCTCTCTCTCTCTCTCTCTCTCTTTAGTCTTGATGAATAGGCGTGTTTTAGCTGTAGGTATATATGTGCACTGTATGTGTACCTAGTGCCCACAAAGCTCTCTGAAATTGCAGCTACAGACAGCTGTAAGCCACCATGTGCTTGCTCAGAAACTTGGGTTCTTTGCAAGGCCAGCAAGTGCTTGTGGCTTCTGAGCCTTAATTTCTTATGCCTCCTTCCTCATCCTTCTTGTTCTTGAAAGTTTCTGTAAAATCTCCTCACTTCCTGGCTGTTTTTCTTTAGGAGGCCTTGTTCTTCTCTTTTAGCTTTTGCTATCAATCGGGAACTCAAAACATAGGTCTTGTTTCTCTGAAGAATTAAAAGGGAAAACAAGCCAGGAAGTTTGACCTACATGTGTTGATACATGGGCTGTATACTAACATTTTTTTTTCTCAGACATGATGCTAATCTATGTAGGGATAATAGATGTTTTCCACCATGCCTTGATGGTTGCCCAGCATAAGTATGTAAGAAAGAGGATAATTCAGAAGTCCAAATTGAAAACAAAAGTTGTTAGTTGGAAACAGCTCACCACATCACAGGTTATTACCAACCACCCTGTACAGGAAGTCATCAGTAGGCTAAACACAGACACTACATAGCAGTATGACCTTGAGATAGACTAATTATCCATAAGCTGCAAACTGCATTCCTATGGTGATGGAAGGTTTGCTATTAACATTAAAGGGCACAATGTGTGTGTGTGTGTGTGTGTGTGTGTGTGTGTGTGTGTTTGCTACCAGTCAACATTGAATCATAACGTTCTTTTTTTCATAATTCTCAGTGTCTTACATGAGAAGCCCCATTCAGTCTTGCAGTATTCTTTAAGGAGGTTTAAACATTTCCTTCTTTGCCCTGTAAGCTTCTATTGCAAGCTGAGCATGGAGCATCCTTGATCACCACTGTGCTATTATGGACAAACGGGAAACACTAGGACTGCATGTTGTGATGAAAGACCAGCCTTTTGTTGTTCTTAGAGCTCTTACTTTAGCCATATGAGCAAATCTCTCTAATGCGCTCGCTCCTTAACACTCCTTCATTTTGCTCTTCAGAAGGAAGGCTTTATGGCGAGCCTTTACAGGTTGCTATCACAACTATAAAAGTTATGGGAGAGTTGGGCAAGTATTGAGGAGGAACTATAGTACTCAGAGTCTACTTCATTGATTTGGAAGAATTATGTTCCTTAAAATGATATGAATTGTGTACATACATACATGCACACACACACACACACACACTCTCACACTCATGCAAGCACACTTTTATTTTTAATAGAAAACAATTTTCAACAGCATGTTCTGATCACTTTTTGAAGAAGTACTATAAATAGTGTTAATTATTTTCTAATGACCAGAGGTCCAGCTTCATTGGACCCAGACTTTAGACCTATGTTTTTAACTCTAGTTCCTCTGTTCATTTGCACAATTTGGAAAGTTTATGATGCATACATGCTCAAGGGTGTGTTGATAGTTTAGAAAAGGTCAAAATGAATTTTCTGACCAGGTGTTGGTCCTTTCTCTGTAGGAGAAAGAAGCTTTGCTAAAAATAATAAATTATAAAAGCAAGAAAAATAGCCTTAGGGGACGGACACTGTGCTGCTAACAGACGGGCTATATTTTATTGATTCGTTGTTAACTGTTCCAGAGAGAATGTGCTTAATAATGGATGAGTGATTAAGAGGAGAAAATTCTTTCTCAGACATCGAACGCATCGCTGTCTGTAATCTCTCAGAGTAAAGGATGGCCTTTCTCCTGGTGTGAAAATATATGACCAAGCCAAGTAACTGAATTAGCTCTGTGTTTCCTGTCCTTGCCTTTATCTTATTCAAGCATGGAGAGACATCTGAATGCTATGAAGTAGTTGTCACTAAGACAGAATTTCACTCTTTTGTTTTTTTTTTTACATATTTTTTTCTCTTAGCCTAATAGATAGATACCATAACAACATGTGGCCTCCATTGAGAAGAACTATATGGTTCCTTGTGAGTCCTGTGGCCAACGGTGTGGTCAGTATGTGTCTCCTAGCCCAGGTATAGAAAATGAGGAAATGCAGTATGATCATGATCCTAGTTTATCTTTTAGGAACCATGCCACGTGAAGTGCACTTTCCCTTTTATTGTAGGTCATTCCTTTTTTTATTTTTTATTTTTATGAAGTCGGTTTAAATCATAAAGTAATTGCAAGACCTGAAAGTGTACGTTACTCTGTACTGTTCCTTTTCCTCGCTCTTGGAATCGTGCTTCATTAGTACAGGTGGTGTTCAGGGTATTCGTGGTCATGGTGGCTCCAAACRCCATCCCTCCAGGCTCCTCCCACTGTCCTAACCTGTCTTTTAGCAGCTTCTCCAGGATGCTGGTAGAGACTGGAAAGGGGGCAGGGAATGGACTTGGATTATCACCAGACCTGGGAATATTCTCCAGCGTTGTGTTTATATAAAACATGTATTCCGACAAGTTTCTCTGGAATAATGTCTGTGGCACACTGGGAGCGTGATTGTGGGCAGATATGGGGGAGACATTTTTGTGGAAATGGTGACTAAACATATTCCACTGAGTACGTACACTGTAACTCGGCTCTTTAACCAGGAGCACAGCATCTCAGGAAAACTTGTGGGCAGAGTGTCTGCAGCTGAAGACAGGCTAACTAACTTGCTTATCAAGGAAAGCTCAAGCACTGGATTTGGTAAAAGTACTTTGGAAAATGAAAAAGTAACCAAAGAGTGAAAAGCTATATAACGTTGTTTTTAGATGAAGAGCTTAGAGAGTAGTAACCCCTAGCTGTTTCTCCCAGAATTTTCCTGATTCGCTTTGCCATTGTCTACAAAAGCGGTTTTCATAGATTTGGCTTTAACAAGAGAAGTTGTATAATCAAATTATCCTGGACCCTGAAATCAATGACATGCTCCAGTAGCAAGAAGGAGACCCGGTTTTATCTTTTGTTGGTTACCCACTTACTTGATTTCCTTAAAGCAATGCTTAGAGCGGAATAACCCACTGAAGCCTGATAATTACAGAGTAGCCTTCAGATCCTCCTGTTGGCAGCTCTGAGTTACTGTAGCCATGACACGCTGCTGTGATGCAGATTCAGATTAGCCTGGCCTTTAGTAAGCACCACCCAAATGGCAGGCATGTACTGGGGGATTTCAGCAAACCTATGTTTAAATAGCTCAGTGTCTATAGATTTAATCATCACGAAACTTTTGAGACGTAGCTGACATCCCCCCGCCCCCCAGGTCAAGGTCTCCTTCCTCCAAGTCACAGAGCTAATAGTGAAATTAGCACCATTTACTTAGCTCTGACCTCGAAACTCTCACAGCGCTAACAGTGTTGCCTGTGTTCCATTACTGAATCTGTTTTATCACTTTATGGGGTGGTTAGATTCAGATCCAACTACAGGAATGAAGGGCTGGGGACTTGGAAAACTAATGTATCTCCTTTAAGACTAGGGAAGGAGTTTCAGAGCCCTATGTTCCGAACACGGCACAGTCAAAATGTAGGCCAGGACTGCTACACCCTATCTGATAGGATGTGCTGCACTGTATAGCCAGGCCCACACTTGACCACGTAGCCTCTGGTGGGCATGTACCTCTCCCTGTTGCTATAATCCCTGCTAATGTATAAAGAAGGGACCTGTGGGGCAGTGGCGGCACACGCCTTTAATCCCAGCACTTGGGAGGCAGAGGCAGGCGGATTTCTGAGTTCGAGGCCAGCCTGATCTACAGAGTGAGTTCCAGGTTAGCCAG
>BDUI01003011.1:34224-53555 GCA_002335545.1 Apodemus speciosus | reverse complement strand
AAAAAAAAAAAAAAAAAAAAAAAAAAAAAAAAAAAAAAAAAAAAAAAAAAAGCAAAGAAGGACCCATGGAGCCTTGGCATCAAGTCCGTGGTGAATAAAGAGGGCTACCTGTGTGGGAGGTGTGCCAACACTGACGCACGTCCCTTTCTGCAGCTGAAGCCACTGTATCTCCTGGTTCTTTTTCTAGACTTCTCCAGAAGCACTGAGAAGAGAGGGCCAGCTTGAGGTTGAAAACCAGCGGACGTACTTTAAAAGTGTCTGTTTCTGGCAGCCATTTGAGCGGATCAGCTCAACTTTGATGTATAAGGAGATAGGGAAGACCAAAAAATGAAAATCCAGATAATGGAAAAACCATGAACCTGTGTGGATTCATACCATAGAGTGGACTGACCTGGCAGTGACTGGCTGGACCTAAGTTAGCCAGGCTCTTAAAGTAAAGAGTTGCACTTTTCCCCTGAGCCTTGATGCTGAGCCCAGAGTGAAGACAGAGTGCAGCGTGTCTGGGCTTTTCCTTTTGACCTTTTCAGAATCCTAATTAAGGATAGTGCAGATGCCTTATAAATGGATCAGTCTGCAACTGGATGCCAAAGTGTTTATACTCTGTCTGGATCTAAATGGTGCCCAATGGCCCTTGTAGATCAAGAGCCCAGCTGTAATCGATCATTTTCTCATCAGTGAGCCTAAAGAAATTTACTTTTAATCTCATTTATGGACTCTACCAAATCCTGCCAATGTATATTTATAGAAGTGCATATATATATACATATATATGCTTATTAAAATAAGCAGAGAGTACTATATATGTCTTCCTGTTCTCTAGATACTGCTCTTCTGGGATTTTTAGGGCCAGTGTACTTTGCTAGTTTATCTCCGACAGACACTGAAAATGTAAAGAAATATAATTGAGTGGAGTTTATACATTTCCAAACCTTGGGAGGAGTTACTGAAAGTTCAGACTCTTATTTTAATTTCTGTATTATCTATAATTATTCTAGAGTTAGAGGCTTACATTCCACCCCCACCCCCCTTCACCCCCAACTCTTCAACCCGTGTTGGGATGTAGAGAAGTGTTTCTAAGAAACTCTCAATACCCTGTCACAGGAAGCTGGCGAAGCTAGCCGAGAAAGAGCGCCCACCAGACACTGAGCCGTGCTTGGGGGTTCCTGAATGCTGACTCATTGGTGCGCCCTGCCCCACCTTGAGTCTCTGGTCCGTTACACCGTAGTCTAGATTTCGATGAGTAGGGATGCTGGTAGAAAGGAAAGAATACAGATTCTAACAAGGCCCAAATCCAGGTGATCGCCCTGACTGCACGATTAGAGAAGGCATTTCTCAGGTGGTTCACCTTACCCAGTATTCAAAGCACGTGAGGAAGGTTACCCATGATGTGTTTGTTCTAGGACGATTTATTTTGTTTACATGTTTATGTATTTATTTGTTACCTGTTTTTGAAACAGAGTCTTATGTAGCTCAGACTGGCCTCACATTTCTACATATCCAAGGCTGACCTTCTGATCTTCTGCCTCCAATATACCACCCTCCACCTTGCTCCTTTACCATCAAGGTTGAAACCCGGGGCCCACACTCTACTGACTGCGATAAATCCTTAGACCTAAACCGTGCTTTGAAAATGAACAAATTGATTATTATAAGATGTCTTAGGGTTTCCATGGCTGTGAAGAGACACCAAGGCAAGTGTTATACAGGAAAACATTTAATTGGGGCTGGCTTACAGTTTCAGAGGTTTAGTCCATTATCATCATGGTAGGAGGCGTGGCAGCCTGCAGGCAGGCGTGGTCCCGGAGAAGCTGAGAGTTTGCATCTTTATCCACAGGCAGCAGAAGGAGATTGTGTCACTGGGTGTAGCTTGAGTTTATGTGATAACTCAAAAACCCACCTGCACAGTGACACATGTCCTTCAACAAGGTCACATCTACTCCTACAAGGCCACACTTCTACTCCTAATAGTGCCACTCCCTATGAACCAAGCATCCAAACACATGAGTCTATGCTGGCCATACCTGTTCAAACCACATAAGAAGATGTACTTTGTTATTGTTTTCAAGAACAAAATGGTACTACAAACCTAGCTTTGTTAATAGTACCTGGCTAACTCTTTTTTTTTTTTTTCAAGGATGCTTTTCTTGTTGCTTAGGCCAAGCATTCTTTAGCTTACTTGACTCTTTGGGATTTGTAATAAAACAGAATTAAAAAACACACCATGTGCTTATCTTAGGGATGCTGTGGTAGGTACTACCTTCTGGCTAATAGTCTCCAAAAGCCCAACCTTTAGTGACCAGAATAGATTTTAATGTTGGGCCAAACTAGGCGCCCCCCCCCCCTCTGCCGCCCCCCCCCAATCATTTACTCTCCTTAGTTTCTTTGTCTCATCCATTTCCCTTGGCTGTATTTACTCTTAAATCATTTCCAGTGGGGAAACACCTAGTTCGAACTTTGTTAACTGACTCTGGATTGTCACTTTGAGTGCCTGTGAGTTAAGACTTAGCCACTGTAAACTCTAGGAATGAGTAATGGAATGCTACAGTCCTGTCCTTCTCACGGATCTCCCATTTCATATTTCAACTATCTAACACAGTCGTGTATTTCCCCTTACAGGTTTACATAGATAAGCTCTGAAGTACAGAGAGATAAAATGACGGTCTGGCATTTCACTGGATGGGGGAGAACCAAAGAGCAAATTTTTCAATCTAATGTTGAATAAATGATATGATTCTCAGATAAAAGCTTAATAAACGTTGTTTCATATTGCAACTAATTAAGTATATTCTCTGTATAATAGTTTAAAATGCAAATCTTTCTGTCGGTGGAAAAAGAGTCTATCTGATAAAATGAAATGTTTCAATTAAAATATTACATTTTAATTTTTAGGCCCATAAAATAACTATTGAATTGTTTCCAAAGTAAAGGTTAGTTTAATTTTTCAGAAAGGCACATCTTAAATCTACAAATGATGCCTCATTATATGAAAATGTTTTAAAGGTTGATTATATATATACATACATATATATGTATATATATATTCATCCTCATTATATTTATATCATTCATTTAATGCTTTTTCACAAAGTTTGCGAAGATTTTTATCAGATACAGTTCAGTTTTCTAAACAGTACAAATTACTTAATACTTAGTTAATCTTCATAGTTCGAGGTTTTTCCTGTACCTAAATCCCGGAAACAGCTTAGTAATTGACAGTAAATATTGCCATTAGACAAATATATATTGAATATGTACCAGAGACAGAATTATAGATAGTAAAATCACTAACAAAATTCTGAGCTATAGTACTACGCCTGAGCTTTGGCTATGTGTCCATTCTTCTCAATGAGACTTCCTTCTCCTTTCCTCAAAGAGAAACTAGGAAAGCACTAAAAGGTGATTAAGAACACAAACAAAATTTATATCAACTCTTAAATATCTGCTGTACAAATCTGCTGAAGGTTTTGTTTTATCTAGGTCTAAGAATATCCTTACAATGCTCACGTTATTTCGGGACTTCTCATGCCCCCTTCTGTGTTTTATAAGTCATGTATCTAGTTTATTTCTATTTTATTTTTCATATTAAGAAATTGTCCTTTTCTTACAGTCAATCTCTCCGTATCTAATGATACCGCACTAGCCCCAGAGGACCTGCCGACTGTTTCTTCTACTGACCTGGTAAGTGACTTGATATTTCAAACTACCTGCAGAGTTTGTAGCGTATCCGGGCTGCTGTGTGGTCTCCATTCAGCAAAGCTGATCACCACTGCCCATAGAGGGAACTAAAAGAACACCAGCTTTTAGTTAAGTGTTTCATTCCCTTTAAGAAAGGTGAAACTAAAATTTATTCGTATAACATTCTTTCCAAACCTTCTTAAGGACCTAAGTGCTATTTATTGTGACCTTGAAATAGTTCCACAAGGGCAAGGAGAGTGTTGGAAAAGAAGAGCCCAAGCTGTCTGCTTCTGGCCTGGCTTGGGTTTTGTCTGGTTGAAGTGATGGTACTGTCCTCCCTTCACTAAGGGTGCTCAGACTAGGACCTTCCCCCCATTACTTAGAAAGGACTGAGTATCCATCACGTGGTGTCCTTCCCATGGCTTGTAACCAGGGACCTTCAAGGCCCTGGAATTAAGTTTTTAAAATGAGCTGTTTTGTATGGAAGGTCACAGGCTGGAAGACAACTTTTCTATTGGAGAAAAGGAGGAAAGTGCTGTTTCAGGCTTCTGATTGTTCCTTCAATGCCAAATATGGAAGCCAACCAAAGAATATCAATCTCTCAGTTACAAAGACAGAAAACATAATACCTTGTATTGAGAGAGTGCCCATCTCTCAGGAGACCAGAACACTTCTGCAGATATTGTGCTGCCAGTGCCCACAGCATCTCTGAAAGAGAAGCTGTTTGTGTCCTTCCTGGCAATTCTCACATGACACCTCCCCTACCCCTATCCTGTCTCTCTCTTGTTCTTGTAGTCTCTGGCTTTTCTGACTTCATTCCTTACCTCTAGAATTTTCTGACTTTTTTAAACCTTATGTCTTCATTTTTTATGTTTCATACTTTGTGTGTGTGTGTGTGTGTGTGTGTGTGTGTGTGTGTATGTGTATGTGTCCTCTTTCTCCCTCTGCGTGTATGTAGGGGGCAGTGGGCAAGTACATATCTGTATGATGAAAATCACCATAGAAGAATTCAAATTTAGTTTCTTTGCCAGCTAACCCAGAAGGACTTGCCTAAAATAGAGGAGGAAATGCTTCCTTTTAGGTTTTAAGATTTTTAATTAAAATTCTTTTTGTGCTTTAAAAGGAAGCCAATAAAAACCTAAGTTCATTTGAAATAAAAAAAAATGTAAAGACCTTCACATTTTCATTGCTGCTTACCTTCAGAGATACCACAGGGGCCAATTCGGCAGGAAGCCAGCCACGAGCAGGGCAGCTGTTTGAAGCCAGTGTTACTGTCCTCAGATCTGATCCCCACTGGCCCTTGCTCCTCCTATAACTGTGACAAGTAGAGAAGAACTGGTAGCTCTTACTGCTGAGAGGTTCAGCTTCTCTCTTTGCCGAGCCACGCTGTCTCTGCTTCCCTGTACCTTTCCTGAGACACACAGTCATCGGGACTTAATTTCCCTTTTTCTGTCATCCATAATAAGTTATGAGAGAAGGTTCAGTAAAGGTGACAAGCAGCCACTGGCCAGGGAGCCTTCCTCTCCTAAGGCCCCAAGAACTAAGTGTTAGAGGAGGAAAAGCCTCTCTCTTCACCCTCATTAGCAGCAGGAAGAGCTCTCCTCCTGTGCAATGGGCATGTCTCAGGGCAAAGAGCAGAGAAGAGGGATGTTCACGGAACTGCCAAGGCATTCCTTTTTGTTGTTGTTGTTGTTGTTTTGAGACAGGGTTTCTCTGTGTAGTCCTGGCTGTCCTGGAACTCACCCTGTAGACCAGGCTGGCTTCGAACTCAGAAATCCACCTGCCTCTGCCTCCCAAGTGCTGGGATTAAAGGCGTGCGCCACCACCGCCTGGCTGCCAAGGCATTCCTAAGAATAAGGGAAGTATTTCCAGGTCTTCTCATTTGTTACTGGAATCATTTCATCCTCACTTCTGCTACTATTTCTATTGATGTATTGCTGGTTATTTCTCTTTCTGCCCAGCAAACAAGTTCTTTACATAGTCACTGAAAAAGAAGCTTCAAGAGGCATTGTAGCTGGTGAACATTCCACCAATGAGAGGCGCTGTAGCTGGTGAACACTCCACCAATGAGAGGCGCTGTAGCTGGTGAACATTCCACCAATGAGAGGTGCTGTAGCTGGTGAACACTCCACCAATGAGAGGCGCTGTAGCTGGTGAACACTCCACCAATGAGAGGCGCTGTAGCTGGTGAACACTCCACCAATGAGAGGCGCTGTAGCTGGTGCATACTCTACCTCAGTGAGTTAGGATCAATGGCTTCCAGCTTCAAGATTCGGGAGACCAATGTCATAATCTTACATCAGTGTCCCCGAGAGGTGTCTGAAAGAATCGCTTAGCATTTGCTCCTTACAAGAGACATTCCTCTCTGTCCCTATTTCAAGTTCACTAGAAGGATCCCTTTAACACGCACTTCTGATGTGGTAATTTTGGTGGGTTTTACAGCAGCATTCTCCATATACAATCAAGACATAGAACATTTCCTGTGTCTCAGGGAGCCCCCTGGAGTACTCTGTTGTCTTGTTTACATCCAAGCTTCCTTAGCCTAAAGACCATCCTTTGTTTTTCTGCCGCCCTGCTGCTCAGAGGGCAAATGTCTTAGTCCTTTTAGAAATGCTGTAGGCACCCGCTGCTCGTGCATCTCTTTTACTAGGAGGTACTTGCAATATTTCAGAGTTTGGTCTATTTAAATTTCTTCGCATCTTCATCTGTGGTGGATTTTAAACTCTCTGATTTTGCAAACTCCCTCTCTTGCTTTGCATGTTAGGTTGGGGGCAGTGGTCCCAACTTTTCAGAAATGCAATCTTACTTCACAAGCAGAATAACAACCATTAAACTTCGCCATTTTGTAAAAGTACAAACAACTGCAGCTCAAATATATGCTGTATATGAAAAAGTGAGATTGGAGAATAGGCAAATATAGCTTGCCCAAGTAGGAAAAGCCCTAAGTGAGAAGATCAGCTACTTCTCCATAAAGCATCTGTCAAGAGAATGTATCTTTACTAGTCTTTGTGTATTGAAGAAGAGTGCAGACCAGTAGCTTTCAACCTTTCTAATGCTGCAACTCTTTAATACAATTCCTCATGTTGTGTTGACCCCTACTAAAATTATTTTCATTGTTACTTCATAACTGTAATTTTGTTACTGTCATGAATCACAATTCTGTGTCTTTTGGTGGTGTTAGGTAACCCCAGTGAAAGGGATGGTCAACCACCAAGGAGGTCGTGGCCCACACACTGAGAAGCACTGATGAAGACATTTATTATTTATTTACTTGTTGCTTATTCCACTCCCCAATGGAATTAATAATCCCTACACTGGTGATCCTGTTAGTCATAGGGATAAGAACCATCACACAATTCTACTGGGTGGTCAGCCATAGAAACCTTAGTGGTTCACTGTGATGCACCTTCAGGGTGAGAAGCACAGTTAGCAGGCATTTTCATGGGAAACAAAGTCACACTAATCTTCTTATACATGGCATCCTCGCGATTTTCTCCCATTGAGGAATCCAGGTGTAGAAAACATCCTGTCCTTAAGTACATTTACAGAGACACATATTCCAACTTTAAAAATATGTATTAGAAAACTTCATGAAAACTGAAATGAAAGAGCAAAATGGACTGCCATGTGCATGCCACCTGGGCTGTCACAGGCACGCCACCTGGGCTGTCACAGGCATGTCACCTGGGCCATCACAGGCATGCCACCTGGGCTCAATGATTACCTACCTTTGTCTGTTCTAGCTAATGTTTCCTACTCTTTGGGGAGGAGATAGTATATGGTACCTTATTTTATTTTATTTTTTTTAGCAAATCCTTATATTTTTAAGAATTGTAGACAAATCCACTTAGTGTAAGCAGGGTAATTCTCTTGAAAATGAAATGCAGAAATATGACATCTCTTCTCAGGAGATGTTCTTTCTCGACATCTTCAGCTGCTTGAGGTTCCCTTCTTTAAACCTTTTCTCGCTGCCCCTTTATATGATGTGGTTTACCTCATCCGATTGGTCACATGTAGCTAACTCCTCTATGGCTCTGTGTTTCTCCACACCAGCATCTCTGCTCACAGGGCCTAAGTCTTTTGTGTGTCTGCTCAGACATAAAGAAATGCACACCCAAGTCCATTGCTCATTTTCCTCATCCACTGGCTTTGTTCCCAGCTAGTTCTTAGCTTCGTTGTCCTTTTTTCTTCCTTTGGAGATGGAAGCACTGTGAGCCTATTCTTACTCTCAGGGCTCAGTGTGAATTTTGTCTTCTCCATACTCAGTGAAACAGACTGCCTCCCCTTCTGCTGTCCTAACCACGTACTTACACATTCTTTTCTGCCTTGTGTTATGAAGTAATTTCTGAGCAAACACTTTATTTCTCTAAGGAAATTTGTAAACATTGTTGCTATTTCTTTAATCTTTTTTTTGTTTTTTGTTTTTTTTGAGACAGGGTTTCTCTGCATAGCCCTGGGTATCCTAGAACTCACTCTGTAGACCAGGCTGGCCTCGAACTCAGAAATCTGCCTGCCTCTCCCTCCCAAGTGCTAGGATTAAAGGAATGTGCCTCCATTGCCCAACTCATTAATCTTTTTTAATCCTCTAAAACTTCTGTTAGTTCATTCATGCGTTTGGATTCAGTGCATTCTTGATTTCCCTATGGGAGCTTATTTCAATTTTCCACTGGCCATTATTATTCAGATACCATATAACTAAATGAGATAGCCGTGCCAGATTTAACAAACAAAATATGCAATATTCCATTGCATTTGAGTGCCAGATGAATATTAAATAATTTTTAGTGTATGCTCTGAATATTGCATAGAATGTGCTTACACTAAAAATAGTCATTGTTAAGGGTGAGTGTTAACTGAGGACCTAGTATTTTACCTGGCCATTTTAAATTGAAAGTTTAGTTTAACTTTGTCCTCTGGACAGAGGGTTGACAAATGACATATTTCTTCTTTGAATATGCCATATATTCCAGACCCGATGAAGGCTTTTATTCAGTCAGTTAATAAGACCTCTCTGGTACCCACCATACCCTAACATAATCTCTGCTCTTTTGTTTCTTTGTATGGTTGCATGCACACTCCTGTTGTAAGTCCTTGGACTCTAGTACATCATTTGTAGCTATTACCTAGCTTCAGTCCAAAGTCAATATCTGTATGCCTCACCTGTCATTTTCTTCATTCTTGTTTTTCTCACTACCCCCCCTTCTTATTATCGCTACAAATAGTTGAGTTTGGGTGGGTTTTATTGCCTCCCCCTGCCCCATGAGCCACTCTTGTGTTTACTATGCCCGAGAATCTCATATCAGCCTCATAATGCGCTTGTGTTCTAGAATACCTTTTGCTACTGTATTTTTTTAATGTCTGTCCTTGCTGTTGTAGTTTTTCACCCTGCTCCTTTCCCAGCTCATCACGATTTTTTTCAGCCATTGTCCTCATCCATCCAGAGCCTTTCACGGCAGCCTACCTCCCTGTGGGCACACTGGATGCTCCTCACATTTTCCCTCAGCACATTTGTAATTGTGTGGAGCCCTTGCTCCCAGGCCAGCAGTTTGCAGCTGATGTCTCCAACCTTGACATCTCCCCTAGGTTCAGACAACTTTTGGAGGACTTTCAAACACACAGCACTAAACATTGAGGGTGGCCTGCAATATAACTACTAGTGCAAAGTTATAAGCCTCTTAAGAAAAAAGAAGTAATGTGAGATTCTAAGATCTTTGAGCATATATTCCCATTTGCCCTGTTCCGTAATATGAGAGAGTATTTTGCATGAGAAATGAAGATCAAAATTGTAGACCCACAAGGAGATAAAAGACAGTGGCAGTTAGGTGCTGGGTCCCCTGAATTGACCTGGAGGAGACAATGCTGACTTGAACTCAAGAGGTAGCAGTGACTCTGGATGTATTCCCTCATGATGTAGAGTCTGTCTGAAGTCTGAAAGAAGTACCCTTCACTCAACATCAGCTTATATGAAATAACACAAAACCTATAGATATTTTTTTCTCTGATGTTTAAGTAAAACTGTCAGCTACAGTTTAGGTTTTAGGAAAGCCATAAACTTTTTATTTTAGAAAATTACCCATTTGAAGAGGCTAACTACTTAAAGTTTTTATATGTGAGACCTTGGTTGAAGACAGGGTTTGAAGGCTGATTGTTTTCAGATAACAATAACAGATTCATTTGGCACTTTAAAAATATTGGTACTGACATTTTGAATGAACTGATGCAAGCAAAGCTGCCTATCTCAGTATCTGTATCTGCCATTTTCACCTGAACATTGACCTTTGTGAGGATATGGATACAAATTCCTGTTGGAGTTGTTCCAGGGTTATCTTACATCCCTGGGGAAATTCCAACTATTGGGAAGGACTTTGCTGATGCTACATTGCTGATGTGAAATTAGGGCACAGTTTTGCTGATTTTGAAGCAAAGAAGTATGTTACCAATTATGACCTCTAAACATTAGTGCTATTCTCCTGAAAACATCCATACGCAGAAATCTGGAAAACAGCACAAGACATGATTAATCACCTTGCAGAGTTCAATAAGAGAGCAGTTATGCAGGTCAAATGTACACAATCGGAGGTAACAGGAAATATTTCAAGTGACTTCACCTTTTGAGCTCGATGAAAACCTCCTCCCTTTCTGGCCAGATTGGACCACAGACATCAATAGAATTTCTAGCATATAAAAGAGGTTGGTTTGTTTGGTGTGTCATAAAACTTTTGCCAGTAAAGGACAAGAGAAATTTACCATTCCATACTTCTTTGCAAGATAATTGCAAATAACATTCATTACCATACACTGTCCTCTTAGTCTGGAAGCCAAGAAGACACAAGTTATGAGTTATTTAGAAACTTTCTCAGACGAGACACCCAGTCACTTCCACCAGCCCCACTGACATTCATTTAGGTAGAGAAGGTTCTAGAAATATATGTCTAGGGAACAGCCATTGCAGTCACAGTATCAACAGCAAAGCCAACATACTTAAGGACAATTACTGAACAAGGATCAAATACACGAAATGGCTGTACAGGAATTTTTTCACATACGGAAATAAGTTACCAAGTAATTTCATCACAGAAAGCCATCAAGTGGAGGAGGGGCCTTCATCCCTGTACTCTTGGATACTAAGGGTGAGAAACCTGTTCAAATCACTCAGGCGTTACAGCTGACATTCTTACATTCTAGAAAACGTTTCTTAGAGGGCACTAATTTCAGTTGTCCTATATGTAAAGTAAGCTGACTGTTTTAGAAATAGGTTCTGATACGGAAATTCCAGGTTTATCTCACTAGTCAGGAGGGCAGTCTCAAAACTGAGTAAGAGAAACAGTCAGGACAGAGAAACCATGAGCAAGGATGTGTCTCAGCTAAGTTTAGCCTCAACCCAGTTCATGTAGAATTCTGAAATATAATTTGTGTCACAGGGATGTCCCCTCCTTGAGCAAAAACAGGTAGCTTATACCCCGCTAGTATTAGGCATTAACTGTTGAGTGGCTGTTGGTTGACCAAGGTAGTTTGCAAAGAGTAGCCAGCCGTGATTGGGTAGGAGCCAGATGTGGGTGCATGGCTATACCCATGATACTATCAAGAGGATCTGCTATGTATTAGGTGCAGAAAATAGGAGGAGTTGCAGGGACAAAGCTCAATATTGATGATAGGACAGCACTCCTGGCACTAACCTGTGTGCTTTAGGTCATGGAGTCATGGAGATCTCTCACATGACTTCCCAGGCATGAAGACACCAAGGCCACCCCATCAGGGATGTTCCAACCGCTGACCTGTACTCAATAAGAAAAAAAAAGTGTGGTCTATTAGGTTTGCCACTGAGAAGCCTGGGACTTACGCACACTTTGATAGTGTCATTTCTTCAGGCACGAGATTGTACTTACTGAGATAAGACATAACCTACTTGTGAAGTCCTGGGTTAGTTGCTTTCCAATAACTTTCAGAGCATTGATAATGCTCTAAGAGAGGTGAGTATGGACCCAAGCATGCACAAATAAGTACTTTCTGAACAATAAAGGTGTTTCTGAAGTCTCCCATTTTGAGATGCAGGATATTAATATATCTCAGGTGACCCACAGGAAGGCCGGCAGGAAAGAAGGACTTTGTGGGCTGTTTCCATTGAACAATGGATGATTGTTAAGGTGGAGGAGCAAACTGTGTAACACACTGCCTCCCTCTCATTGCCTTCTTCATGATTGCTGCCCTCTTTATCCCCTGTTACTCGAGTGAGGCCTTGTCAGGTTACATCCTGTAGCGGTTATCTCAGAGTGTTTCAGAGGTGGTTCTGGTGCAGTCCATTTGGAGCCTATTAAGTATGAAAAGCTGATTTAGATGATGTCAATAGTCTCTAAAGAAAACAACAAAAAATCCCCCCCTGTTTTCTTTTCAGTACCATAATGCCACCTTTGACTGGGCCTATTTGTCAAAGAAGGAGTGTGTGAAATATGGAGGACAGCTCGTGGGAAACAACTGTGACTTTGTGCCTGATATCACACTGATGTCCTTCATCCTCTTCCTGGGCACCTACACCTCCTCTATGGCTATGAAGAAATTCAAAACCAGTCGCTACTTTCCAACCACAGTAAGTAGCTAGGGTAGAAATCACTTCCATTCGATTTGCCTTGTATCACCACTAATGCAATTTTACAAGATGAAAAAAGGTGCCCGCAGTTCAATGTGTCCAATAGTACTTTGTTCATTTACGTAATACATTCTGGTCTTTGCTCATGGGCATGCACATCGAATATAATCGTAGCCCTGCCTCAAGAAACCTTCTGAAGATTTGCTTTCATAATTTGATCCTAACTTCCGCAATAGTACGTGAAGGGAGAAATGTGATGTGCACAGTCTAAAAGCACGTGATTGAAGAAAAATACCCTTCGGCCTAAGATGTGTGATTATATAAGCACAAACTTTCAATATCCACCAGCAATTTTGATGGTGTAGAATTTCTCTGTCATTGACCATACGTGTATTTTAATACTGGAATCCAGTCTATGGGCATAGACTAAACCTATATTGCGCACTAGGATTGGTATAAGAAATGGCTGCCATTTGAGCTAAACTTGCCTTCCCATAATGCTGAATGCTGTAACACTCAGAGTGTAAATGGGTTTCATAGATCTCCTCTGCCATGCTAGTGTGCTTGAGTAAACTTAGATTCAAAGCTACTGTTCTTTGAGAGACTAAGACGAACATTTAGCTGCTAAATGTCATTTTTTTGAGCTGGGAAATGAAACTGAGCTGCTCTTCTGCTTTCCTTCTGTTTAAGGGGTCAGTGGTCCCAGGCAGTCCTCAGTAAACATAGTTTATATCAGTGACCTGTTGACCTCCTGAAACTGCCTCACTGTGTTTTACAGAGGAGAATGTTAGTAGACAGAAGCCCCCTTTTTAATCCCAAGAAAATGAAAATTCATATATCTACTGTCACATAGGAAATTGTGGCTCTCTGATTTCTTCTTATAAAATAGGAATAGAGGGAAACATTGATAACGAGATGTCTAAATGTAGATAACTCCAGGACTGAGCACTTTTCCATAAAGAGAAATAAGGGAGGGGTTTACATAATCTGATTAAAATAGACTTCATATATTGGTGTTTGGCAGGCTCAGAGCCAGCCTTTGTTTAAGCATACAATGAGCTAACAGATGTACACACACACACACACACACACACACACACACACACACAAATACATACACAGACATACACACATGCATATACAGAGACACACACATACACACAATACACACATGCACACACATACACACACATAGACACACACACATAGACACACACACATAGACACACACAGACACACACAGACACACACACATAGAGACACACACATACACACAATACACACATGCACACACTTACACACACATAGACACACACGGACACACACACACACGGACACACACACACACACACACACACACACACACACAGCATTGCCTGTAACCCNATGCACACACTTACACACACATAGACACACACGGACACACACACACACGGACACACACACACACACACACACACACACACACACACAGCATTGCCTGTAACCCGGCTCTGCAAGGAGTTCTTCTTTTCTCATCTGCTGCTGTTGAAGGCTTTCTTCCTCTTCATTCTTGACAATTTGAGGGCTGTTCCTGAGTGCATGTGACATTGTGATCTTAGGACACACCCCCAGAGATGAGCTTACCCCCATTACTTCTTCAGTGGAGGAGTTTAAATAGAACAGATTCCTGGATAAAAAGTTTAAGGACAGTTTCTTCTGGATTTGGGTTTTTCTTTGTAATTACCAGTTCATGGGATCTTAGGTTTTGTTTGTTTTTGTTGCATTGTGACATATTTTACAGATCATTACTTCTTGTAAAAGTGTAATTGGTTTTGAGCATAGTTGGTAGAACTGTGGAAAATTTGTAAAGCTCTTAGATGCTGTAATTTGTAAGACTGGACGAAAAGACCAACTCTCTTTTCTAGTTTTTATWTTAATTGATGAATAATGATATACATTTTATGGAACACAATGTGATATGTTAGTTTATGGTTTACATTGGTGAATGATTACATTCAGCTAATCAGCATATCTGTAATTTCACGTGGTCAAATCATTTCTGCAATGAGAACAAGGTCTCCTCTTGGCAATTTTGAGCTTGTCACCATGCTATGCAATGTATGTCAGGAACTTACTCCGTCAGTGAAATGGAACTGCATGCTCAGGCCTGCTTGTCTCTGTCCCATGGCCCCCTGTTACCTTGGTCTGTGAGCCTCCCTTCTAGGTTCCACATGTAAGTAAAATCACACAGTATTGGCCTTCTGTGTCTGACTTACTTTACTCTTCAAAAATGTCCTTCAGGTTCCCTCACTTTGTTTTAAATAATAGGATTTTTTTCCTTTAAAATTTACCAGCCTTGTCTACAGAGTGAGTTCCAGGACAGCCAGGGCTATACAGAGAAACCCTGTCTGGAAAAAGCCAAAAAATATTTTTCAAATAATATAATGTGAGAAATATTAAAAAAAAAAAAACATGCCTGCCAACTCTCCTTGATGCAGACTACACTCTTGCACTAGCTCCCCCTCCCCCCGCTATGTGCACAGAACCGCCAACCTCTCTGTTGCATAACACAATACCCAGTAACCCAGTAGAATCATTACTCTTATGGCTTAATTAACCAGTCAGATTTATGTATCAATAATATTGCAATTTACAAGATGCCAATACAACAATATAAGAGCCAATTGATAATTATGAAAGCTTTATCCCAATATTTCTAACCTTGTGAAATCATAGCTACTGTGGCTGTTAAAACCATGTGGGATCGGGGTCTTCTACCCGTCTCTCTGCCTCCATCTTGGCTTTTTTTTTCCTCTCTAAGACTTTCTGTTCCTACAACTCTTAGCTCTGCCCCCTTTTTCCTTTCCAATCACAGGCCTCCCACTGCCCTAATGTGATTGGACAGGGAAAATACTGCAACATTCTAATATAATTATATAACAATATTGAAACAATATATATATATATGACTAAAATGTAGAAAGAGAATAACACACATGTACACACACTGAATAAATGTAATTAACAATAATAATAATGATAACAACAACAACAACAACAATAATAATAATATCATAATAATAATAAATCCAAAACCAAAACAAAAAAACAAAGCCAGCCCTAATGGGGTGCCTRTACTCTTGGCACTTGGTAAGTGGGGAAGCAGGATGGTTTTATATATGTATACACACACACACACACACACACACACACACGAGTGCATCCTTGGGTCACTTTCCAATGTCACTATGCTATATCTATTGTGAATGATGCTGTGATGTAGGGAAGTGCACACAGTCTGTGGTACAATAATTTTATTTTCTTTTATTATATATTGAATGATAGGACTGTTGTGTCATATGACAGTTCTCCTAATCCTTTGGTGGAACCTTCTTCCATTTTCTGCAACAGGCTAAACTAATTTACATTCCTAACAATAGATTGCAAGGATTCCCTTTTCCCCAAATCTGTGTCAAGCCTTGTTATCTGTTGTCTTCTTGATAATGGTGATCTTTAACCTATGTGGTTTCGCATCTCACTGTAGGCTGAATTTGCATTTCTCTGGCTATTAGTGTCTTGAGCGTGTTTTCATGGTCTGTTAAGCCTATTAAATATGCTGTTCACTTTCAAGTGGGCTACATATGTTTTACTCTTGTGTTCCTTATATACTCTTGTCAGGTAAGTCGCTGGTGAATGTGCCCACTTTGTACTGGCTTGGTTACTCTGCTAATTACTTCTCTTGTTGAGCAGAGACATTTGTGTTTGATTCAGTCTGATTTGACAATTTAGCATTTTTCCTGTGATTTTTCGAAGTCGACTCTTGTAATAAAATTAAGTGTGATGTTAAATTGATTTTTTTATTTGTGAATAAACTTCGTCAAGCTCAGCATAACACCTTTTTATGTTTTCTTTTTAATATTTTTATAGTTTCAGGCTCTTCAGTTAAGTAATCAATTTTGGGTTGATCTTTGCATGTGTGAGGTAATGTTCTATTTTCCTTCTTCTGCATGTGGATACCATGTTTTCCTAACATTGATCATTGAGGTGTCTTTATTCTCTCCATCGTACACACTTGGAGTCTTCGTTGCTGATTTCTGGAATTAGGTTCTGCTCCACTGTATGAAAAGCATAGCCTGTATCATTTATCTTTGTAGTGTATTTAGAAGTGAGGTATTGGGATAGCTACCGCTGTATTCTTTGCTCAAGACTGCTTGCTTGGCTATTGCTATGCTGTGTACTTCCATATAAATTTTGGGATTTTCTTTCTGTTTCTCTGAAAAATGAAACTGGAATTTTTATAGGCATTGCACTATATTTCTTTGGGTAGTATGTGCATTTTAACATTATCTATTTTCCTAGTCCATGAACATGGGATATCTTTTCATTTATTTGTGTTATTATCAATTTCCTTCATTAACTTTTGAAAGTAGATTTAAAAGTATACATATTACTTCTTATTTACATTTATTACTAAGTGTTTCATTATTTTTGTAGGTAATATAAATATGATTGTCTTCCCTTTATGATTTTAACTTTTCATACATGGATACATTGTATTTAAATAATTTTCTCACCTTCTTCCTGTACAACTCCTCCTGTGTCCTCTATAACAATCCCCTCTTGAATTCATGGCCTCCTCTATAATTTTCTTGTATTTTACACACATGCATACACTCACACAACCTGCAGATTCTTGCCTATATACACATGTGTTTTAGACTGCCCATTAATTATTAGATAACCTATCAGAGAGTTCACCCCTGAAGAAAACTGACCCCCACTTCAATAACTATTCTCTACCTGTAGATCCTCATCTAAGGGTGGGTTCTTACAAACTTGATTTTGTTTTTGGAGAGTTCGTGATAATGCATAGAAAAAAACAGGTATTGTATGTTGATTTTATACTCTTAATTTTACTGAATTTAATCAGTTTTGGATTTTTTGTTTATTTTAACGATATATCTAGGGCTTTCTGTCAATCAGACCACATTGTCTGTATCCTAACTTCCTTTTGCAGTTTGATGCTTTTTTTGTCCTGGTATAGACTAGGACTTAGAGTAGCCTGTAGTCTGTAGACACAGACCCTGGCTTAGAGCTGAGTAGGCCTAGAGGTCAAGACATCATAGGGGCTGAGTCCGTTGTTCCTGACCTGGTACTAGTGGGTGCTTTGTACCCAAGACTCTGAGGCATGTCTAGTGTGGAATGGGTAAGAGACTGAGTTGTAAGGAAGTTACAGAACCTTGGGCTGCTGGTCCAAACTAGCTCTGTGCAGTCCTTTGTGCTCAACTAGAGGCTGAGATCATGGGAACTCATCTGGTCCTCGTTTTCCTGGGCAAGGCCAGCATTTGTGTCTGGGGGCTTATTCCCTGTGCTTCTCTCCAGGAACTGTTTCTGCCTCCAAGTYGCATCGCCTGGGTTTGGAGAAGGTGATAGATATAGCATATGATTTTCTTTATTAACTTACTTGTAGTCTAGACAGATGTGCTATGTAACCACTCATCCAGCTTTTTTAGGTCTGAAAAAGCTGTTTCTGGGGTAGAGAGTTGTTCCATCTGATGATTCTGTGGGAGGAAGAGCATTAGAAAGTCCTATGCCACCATCTTTCTAACTTAGCTCTCAGCCCAATAGTGATCCTCTTAACTACCCATGAAGGTAACTTTTATCTTGTAACAGTAACCCCAAAATTCAGACTTTGAAAAAAAATTTATCAAATAAACCTACTTTGTAATAAGGTAAATTTTTGCTATTGACAAATGCTACTGAGAAAGTCATAAAACTGAGAAAATAGAACAGTAGTAGCAGCCTAGTTATGATTTCTACTGAGATGGTTTTTAACTGTTCTGCTGTCTTTGCTTACATGCATCTTATAAGTAAATGTAAATAATCCTACAGATATAACATGTGCATATTTGTAAATGAATAATAATACTGTTCATCTCTCACTTCAGCCTGTCATATAGGTGGGGGCCTCCGTGCATTGAAACAGACAAGTGTATAGATTGCTGAGCTTGTACATTAACAATTAAAACTTACATGCTTAACAGGAGATAATCGTTTCATCCCTATATGTGTGTATGACTTGTTAATTCTATGAACTGTTTGAAAATTATTTTTTTTTGTCCTTTATATCAACCTTACACTAGGTCCTTGGTATGTGCTGACTTGTAGAAGTCACTCAGATAGCAGGACATGCTGTCTTTTGTAAGAAGAGTATAGAGATTGGAATCCAGGTAGATTCTCACACCAGCATGAACTATCAGTGTGCCCTCTGATGCTCAACTACAAACTTAGTAACCTCACCTACAAGGGGAAAGCTCTAATTAATCTTGTTTTAAGTGTAAATAGTTCTGTAGTTTTAAATGCAGCTTTGAGGCTTCATCTCCTAAGTGGATACACTCTCTGTATCCTACAAGTCCTTACAGTGACAATCAAACATTAAAACTTCCCAAAGTTGATGATGATCTTGCTGTTCAGGCCAGGCCTTCTTTTACAGCAGCTGAGTCTCTTCCTGTGGATGACTCTCGGGTAGCTCACAGATAATTCGGAGCATGGTTTATTTTTTTTCCACAATTGATCCCATTTTTCCCTATACATGTTATATCAGCTGGTAAAACAAAACAAAACAAAACAAAACAAAAATAAGACAACCTATCTTCCTGACCACTATGATCAAAATCTTACAGTGATACTTGGTGTCAGGGTCCCAGGGTGAAGCAAATAATGAACTCAAATTAGGATCATTTGAAATGATCATGTATGATGGTTTGATGGAGGGTGTTATTTACAAAGCTGAGTTTGGAGTTTGGTATCATAGTGCTAGTAACAGTGGAATTGTGACGATCCTGGGCCCAGGGGATGTGGAAAGGGGTGATGGATGAAGGGAAAGAGCAGAGAGAGAGATCCTGAGAAATGATGTGAATGTAGCCTTGAGGAGTCTCTCAGGTCGTCTTATGAAGAACCACCTTGGGCAATCACTACCCTAGTCAGTATGTCCGTCTGTCTGTCCATCCATCCATCCATCCATCCATCCATCCATCCATCCATCCATCCATCCATCCATCCATCTATCTATCTATCTATCTATCTATCT
>BDUI01003011.1:14878-34169 GCA_002335545.1 Apodemus speciosus | reverse complement strand
CCTTCCCTTCCCTTCCCTTCCCTTCCCTTCTCTCTGTCTCTGTCTCTGTCTCTGTCTCTGTCTCTGTCTCTGTCTCTCTTCTCTCCTCTCTCCTCTCTCTCCACCATTACTGGCTAGACCCACATGGAATCCAGAAATCAAAGGAGCCCATTGGTACAGAGGGGTAAATGATAGACCAGTATGGCAAACTAAGATGCCCATTCCATGCTATGTTCCAAGCTTTTCATTTTCATATCAAACTTATTATAGGTTGTTATATCCTTTCCCTTTACACCAACACTTAGTTTCCCTCAGTGTGGTCTCATTGTCTTTGACTAGACTAGGTCAGTGGCTAACTTCCTTTCAGTATCTCATGGACCCAATAGCAGTACATCAGTATAAGTGCTTTGAATGAAACAGATTAACTTTGCTAACTTGATTACATAATTAGTATATCAGACCTGCTAGAGACCCAACATTTGATGGAACATGGCTAAAATGCCAGAATCCCACTGGTGCCTGGTGTTCTCCATTCTTTTCAGAGAGGCACATCAGTCCTCTATCCTGTACCATGACTGGTCTATTAGATCAGCTTCAAAGTCAGAATCTTTTAGTGTCAAACTTCTAGGAGGAACATCACAGCATAATGTGCGATTGTCTGTGACAGATGGCTCAAGGCATTCACAGGAATGTTCTTCAGGAGTCCCACACCAGCAAATGATTGCTAGCATGGAACAATGCTGCTGCTGTTGCTGCATGCTTGGAACAAAAGGAAAGGGGAACTTAAAGATACAGTAGGATCGGATCATGACAGGAGTTAGAAATCCATAGAATATAAGTTAGGCAAAACCATTGGTCCTTTGATAAAGCTGTACTCCCATGTGACTGGCTCATGTGTGCAATGGGCCCAAGGATGCCTTCTTCAAAGGATCACTCATAGAAAGGAGCTTCAAATCTAGATCTGCAGTGCTCATAGTCTACTATTACATTTACATCCCAGTTATACAAATAATAATCCCTATTCCAGATAATATCAATAGCTTATTACTTGCCACATTATGTTTAGATGGTACAAATTACCCATTTATAACTACTCTTGTATACCTTATTAATTATGATATTCATCCCATATGGAACAAAATAATGGTTATTCTAATGTGTGCTTCACATTAGACTAAGTGAAGAACACCAAGATGAATAATTCAAGAATCTAATACTAGGTGGGAACTTAATACATTTAACTTACTGTTAGATAAGTTGTATTTTTGTCCTCTCGGATAAGGATGACTTTTGTTCCATCATTATTTCCATTCATACTAACGATCTCCAGAGAGATCCTGTTTTAGAGCCATTTTACAGCCTACTGTGATAGGGGGTCTTGAGGAACTGGCATTAGGTATTAAAAGAAAGTGTAGCAATTCCAGAATTTAAATGAAAGCATAGTGGGCATTTTAGCTATGTGAAAAATTTGTACTTTTTGCTCATACACCACAGGAAATCTAAGGTTCCACAGGTAGTTATGTTTCTCAAACTCTGAGTCTTGCCTGGCAGCTTGTCTATCGCTGGCCCATTGAAACTTGTGTTTAGAGTTAAGAGGTTTGCATTTTGTAAACAGTTCTTTCTAAGTGGTGAGTGAAGTTCCACTTCTGTTTTCTTTTCTCTTAGAATTTTCTTGTTGAAAGGTAAAAACTGTCAAACTAAAACAGCTAACATATTAAAAGTGAATAAGCAATAATAGGTGTATATTCTAGGTTGAGTTCTGATGTTGGTAATGCTGAATGACATTTGTATAGTTCAAAATATCAGGCCAATTCCCATCATTGAAGTTCATTAAAAATATGATTTTTCTGTTGCAAAACATATCAGATTTTTTTTCTCTCAGTCCTTTTTGATATTTTATACCTAGGAAAGTCATTTTGAAAGTCAAATTTGTTTTTGTCTAATGTTTTTTCATATTTATTTCGCAAAGAATGACAAAGAGACATTTAGTTATAAATACAATCCAGTTTTTTATATATTTTTCACAGGTGGCACAAATATGTCAGCTCTCAGAGATAGATGACAAATAAATTGCAGTTAACTTGTATTGAATCCCAATGGAAATTAAGTTCAGAGTTACAGTTGGCTACAGTATTGGGAGAGGGCTTCTCATAATGGTGTAGAGACAGGCTACAGATAAAGAAGCCATCCCTTGTGACCATGCATTCCTCTTGGTTCAAAGCAAATTCAGCTAACTTGTCCATTATAGGAGGGTCAACAGTCTTCAGATCTGTGCAGGAATTTCTAAGTAGTCATGCAAAGCTAAATTCTTGCACCTTAATAGACATTCTGAAATTAATTTTCTTTGTCAGGCCTGAACCCCTTTATTAAATGGCTTGAACTATACCCAAGGAGACCTCAGGAAAGTGTTGGTCTGTAAGATCTTACTGGATTTTAATGTTCAGTTTGAGTGCTACCGAGTCTAATCTTGCCTCTTAAGTATCTGAAAAGCTATGGTCTTCATGATGCCTGAGAGTCTCTGGAACAAGACTGCCTTTTCCCTTCCACATCCCCTGGCCACAGCTCCCACTCCCAGGAGTTACACAGGCAAGTTTAGGCTTCCCTTTGTACCATAGACTTGGAACATTATAAGACATTCTCACCACAGCTTTCCAGGGACGCTGAAAAAGAAAATCAACATTTTTCTTGTGATAAATCCCCTAAGTCTTGACCCCTCTGGTTACCTTTCTCTATATCAGCCTAAGATTTTTCTGTTTTCCCTATCAAGGACAAAGATTAGATCATAATTTTCCCCCATGTAGAGTGATTATTTGTTTCTGGGATTATTTGTTCTGTGCTTGTTTGGTTCCATGTTCTCCTGGCCAGTTTTGAGGCAGGATGGGAGCCATGCTCTGCTAGTGGTTACTGTATTTTCAGCCTCCTCTCTGGACCAGTTCACTAGGCCTGCTGAGGAAGATTCTACTGGCACGGGTTAGCACCGCCCTGAAAAAAATTATCCTGCCTGCTTCCTATTCCCCCAAATCTCCCTGACTTGAAGTTTATAGAATTAAAACCATACAATCCAAACCAGACTTTTCTTTGGTTGGTTTTGGAATATAGTGTGCCATTGGACCAAAATGCAGTGAATTAAGATCACTACTATAAGTAATGTTAATGCATAAATAATAATAATAATAATAATAATAATAATAATAATAATAATAATAAAGCAACAAGCTTTCCAGTACTGACTACCAGGGAGATTAAATTTCAAAATGGACATGCCATTCTGTGCCTGAGACTGCTAAAAGGCACGTATTTGTCTAGTGAACTTTTTTCTTCTAGAATAAATGCTTTTTTTTTTACACTATTGTTTAGAACTTGCAGGCACCAGTCTCATTAGAGGACTTGACATCATAGATTAATATTTACTGAGAACCCACAGGGTGCCTGCTGCCGCTGGACTTGTCTCTCCCCAGTGGCTCCATCCATTGAGACCCGCTCTGCCCGCTCACAGCACCCACCCCGGCCCCAGTTAATTTAAGAGCAGCTGTGGTCCTTGCAAAGTGGAAACTGAATGTCCTCTGGGGCTTCCTAGGAACCAAATTTATTTTTTCCCCGTAAATTAACTAGCTCTCGCTGTTGGTGTCTCCATGATTATGACTCCCTCAATAATTAATATGGTATCATCCTTCATAAAAAGTGCATTTATAATAGATTTATAAGGTTGTTTTTGCTCAAGAATAAAAGAACAGCGTATGATTATTGGAATTGCCTTTCTCATCCACTTAATTTCTTCTTTACTTTGGTAGTTTAAATAATTAATATGGTTGCGGCATGCTAGAGTAATTGAGATATTTTCTAATTTATTTTTCAGAGGATAGAAAATATTTTTCAATTTCTTTTTACTAATAAAAATAGCAAAGAAATGTAAAAATGAGTTGTAGTACACAAAGATCATTGCAGTATTATTTTAGACATGTTTCTCTTTTGTAAGTTACAGTACCACGTATAGCATATCCATGTGCCATGAAAAGCAATTTTTAAAAAATATCAAAGTTTTGGTTTCTATAAGTTATCTTTATTTACTTTTTTCTCAGATTGGGATAATTGATATCCATAAGATGTTGAAGGTTAGCCTGAAGATATCTAGTACTAGGTTTGGATGGATAGTTGTTAAGTGTCCTTCCAAACTAAGCCTGAGTTCCTTGATCGACAGGCTTGGGCATAAGATTCCATAAAAAAAAAATTATAGTTTTCTCATGAAAGCATTTATCTCTCTACTATTAATTGTCAGGAGTAGTCATTACCAGAGAATTGCAAAATATGGATTTCTAGATTTATCTTTATTTTTATTAATGGATTGACTTACATAAATGTTGTTTTGAAAGAGAAAACAATGAAAGAGAACAATATGATTTCCTTTTTCTAAATGTGTTTGGAAAGGTGAGAAGGGCCCAAAGAAAGAAACTCTTACTGTCTTCAGATCAGACCCCATGATGCCTACACAGAGGCCCTGGCCTTCCTGTTATCTAGCTGACTTGACATCTGGAGCTGCTTTCTGATTCTTGAGGCATTCTGATTCTTGAGTCAGTTTTCCCAGTTAATTTTAGTAAGTCCTGAATACCCTGCTAACATGGCTTCCCACCTAGCTTTCCATATTAGATTTAGTATTAGACATGGAGGTGAACATGGGAAAGGCAATGTCCTTGACATGAATGTTAAAACCGGATCCTGCATCTTAGACATGAATTACCTAACCATAAACACCCCTAGGAGTGACTTCTGCACTTCCTCAAATATATATTATATGATTTAAGAGGAAGGAGGATAAATACAAGTTAATATGTTGCAGAGAATGCCGTAGCTCTGCCTGAGATTTTAACTGAGGTATAGAATCATTACTAGAGTTGCTTTTTATCCTCTATAAATTTTTAAGAACTATAATTCTGGCATTTTTAAAATTTGTCTTTTCAGCCACTTTTGTGCCCATGTTACAACAGTGCCACTTTTAACAAAACGACTCTTGCCCAGAAATCCTACCCTAATCAATGTTACATACATATTACTCTGATACATGTATGTGTATATGCATATACATATATAATGCATATATATGTGTATACACGGTCACCGTACTTATTAATTTATCTTATGAAATTATCGTAAACATAGTAGCTTAGAACAATAAAAAATTGGATCTAAGAGGCAGCTGTGGAGGTTCAAATTAAAATAATGGAAGTAAGCAGCAATAGCTGCTTAGTCTTCCTCACACCCTAACGCTTTGACCAATAGCCCAGGTGGGCCTGGAACTTGCTATTTATCCAGACTTGCTCCAAATTCATGGCAATCCATAACAGAGGTATCTAAGACAGACAGATATGGAACAGAGGAACTGTGAAAAATGCTAAAATAGCAAGCCATGTGAGGTAAAGTAGTAAGATCCTATGCATATTTTCAAGATAATTGTGAAGTTGCTAAATGCAGGATATTGTTAGTGGGTTGGCAAGCTGTTTCTTTTATCCTTAGCAATAGGGCAAATTAAGCTGCCATCAAGTACAATGGAAAACACTGGTCAGAGGGAAGGCCTGGGCAACAGTGGTCAGACAGGCTGGGCTGGAAAGATGAGCCAGAGGAGATTACACTTTTTTTTCTTGACATGATTGTGAGATACCTCTAAGAAGTACTTCCAAGTAGAAGTATCAGATAGGTAGATGGTTCTGGAATTTAGAGGCATGATCGGTCCCAAAGCAATCAAGTTTTTAAGTATGTGTGACAGCGCCCGCGCTGCCACTGTACCAAGTATCGGGCGTAGGCATGGGGGATTGACAAAAGACACAGACACGGGTCATTCTGTAAGGAGAATGCCAAAGCTTTACTGAGAGACCAGCAATATATATACTAGAGGCCAGGGAAGGGAACAGGAGAAAACAATTATAGCCATAGGTCAGGCACCTGGGAAGTCCCGGGCGGGAAGGCAGGAATCAAGCTAAGCCACGAGATCACAGGATGTTTTGCTCTCAAGAAACCTGTGCAAACAGCTCAGCTGGGTGTCACCGGTTCCCAACATACGTGACTGAAGAAAACCATTATAGCAAAGAGCCTAAACAGAAGCAAGAATATGGAGAGGTGGGAAGAGTCGAGAAGAATCCAGCAGTAGTCTGACGGTAACCAGTGGAGTAGCCTGGGGCATCTACTAGACTCAGTTTCCAAAATGTCTCCTGAGTATCCTAAGCATTCCTAGATCAAAACAGGACAACTGTGAAATATGACCTTGGTTGTCTGGGCTCTTTCCCATGCAAGTTCTCTGCTCTTGGAAGGAGGCTCCAAATCACTTAGAGTTCTGTGTTTGCTTTCTGTCCATGCTGTGTTGGCTTTATACCATTGAATGAGATACTTCAGAGAATAAATATTAATGTCATTTTTAAAGGGCAATGCATTTATATAAAAACTGTGTGAACTACAAGAATCAGAAGGGAACAAGACATGCAGTAGTTTGCTAAGTCACACAAAAGGACTGTTTTAGGAGATTTGGTTAGTTTATATTCTTTTGAATATTGTCAAGGGCAGCAAATTGTTTTCCCTTTGAGTATGGATTTAGCCTTTTACATTAGCCAGAGTCATTTGTATGTTAGGTAGAGTGAAATTGGCAAATCGATATTACATTCTGGATGGTAATTTGGCATTATGTCCCCAAAGCCTTAAATTTTTATATACACATCGACAGGACAAGTCTGCTCATAGTAATTTATTCCAAGAAAATAGCCCCAAGTGTTTGCAAATATTTCTTTATAATATTTTTTCATTGTCTAGAAAAGTTGGGAGCAATCTGAATATAATGATATTAGGAAAAACTGATCTTTGTATGTCTGTTCAGCATAATAGTTTGACATTATTAAGGTTGCTGTTACAGAAAACATCAAAGGAAACGGAAAACTGTGAAGGGGGCACACAAAATAGAATGTGAGACTTGAGGTGCATTTGTGAGGCTGACCTGGAACCTCAAAGGGAGATCTTATTTCAAAACAACAATAAAACAAACAAACAAAACCATCAAAATATCAAAGGTTATATGTTCACATACCTGTAAATATGCATTCAATGAAACCAATGTATCCTGTGAAACTATTCACTGTCTTTCTTATAACCTTATATGCAACAGAAGTATATGCTCTCATATATTTCAGATAGTAGGGTTTATTTCTATGGAGAGGAGTTGAGAAATACCTCAATTTTGAGAAATACCTAAATTTTGAGAAAAAAATTAAAAATTTTTTTCTAAATATTCTATAATTTTCTAAATATTTTCTAAATATCCTATAGTTTTCAAAGTGGGAAAACTAAAAAATAATTAATAAATTTAAATAAGAAAGAATCATGGATATTCCAGGCAAATACATGATGGTTAATATGTATAATCCAGGAAATACCCATCCATTTAATAATAAAATCATAAAAGATATTTTAAAATTATTTGGAAAAAATTATTCAATTTATTATTGAAATAATAAAATAACTCCCAATAGAACAGGTAGAAGACAATACTAATTTGTATTTAAAACTGGATTTGGAATTTTTTGCAGGTAGTGGCATATTTTAAATTGAGTTATTTAGCTAGGTGTGGCGGTGCATGTCTTAATTCCAGCCCTTGGGAGTCAGAGGCAGGTGGGTGTCCCTGAGTTGGAAGCCACCCTGCTCTACATAGTGAGTTTCAGGAGAGCCATGGCTATGTGGAGAGACTCTGTCTCAGAAAAAAGGAAGGAAAGGAGGGAGGGAGAGAGGTTGGGAGGGAGGGAGGGAGGAGGGAAGGAGGGAGGGAGAAGAAAGAAGAAAATGAAGTATGATTTCCACAGCAAAATAATCATAGTTTCATAGTTCAACGAGTTTTAGAAAATACTGTATATTTCATACTTGAAATACCATTTAATTTGTTATGACATCATTCTTTTCATATAGAAAGACATTGAATGGGTTCTAAGCATTTTAGAGAAAGTGTTTTTCTCATGGTAGTTTCCACCTTGTGCCTTGCTCTCGCTCCCAGAGCATACAGGCCCCATGGCTCATATTGGTCACTTTTATTGGACCTTAATGGAGGAGGGGTTGGTTCTGTGGTGGTTCAAACATACAGTCCCTCACAACTGGAAAGGCACGGTTGCTTCTGCAGGACCATGAGGTTGTGCCTTTCCAAATGGCATCTAACCTGAATCAGGACAAAGCTACCACTCCAGTGAGCCACTTCAGAGTTGCACTGCCTGTCAGACAGACCTCGGATCGTCCCAAACAACGTTATCACCTGGAAACCAGGTGAAACGCACATGAGCCAGAGGGAAACATTTCTAATCTAAAGCATAGCAAGGGCCAAGTTAGAGGCTCCACAATAAACTCAGTGCTGACATCCAGTTCGCCATGGTGGACTGGCAGGGTAGTCAACGTACAGTAGACCCAAGGCACAGTCTCTTCTGCCAGGTGCCAATAGGGACTGCAGCAGCGCAGAGGGATTCCACAGCTGGACAGATAGATCTGGGGGAACTTGGGCCACAGAGTTGCATTAGCATCCTTCCTTTTTTACTGGAAAAGAAATAAACTGTATTTTAAACTAACTGTTCCCACTCTTTGAATGATGTATAGGATATTTGAGTTGTTTGGTTAGATTTTTGTGCGTGAGGATTGGGGGAATAATCTTAATAAGAGCTACTTGACTTGAATGAACTCTGGTTGTAGAGGGATTTGTGGCTTCCCAGAATAGAGATGGTTGTAACACCCTAACATAGCACTGAAAATGCTTCCTAGAACCAACCTTGGCCATGTTATCCCGAACTGTTATTGTCAACATTACTTGAATAAAACTTGAGAAATAAGTTTCATCCAGAACTGAGGTCCTTGGACGCGTTAATTCTAGGGATTTCCAATCAAAATAGTCTCCATAGGACTGCTGGAGTTGGATGGTTTTTGTTTCTTAGAATTAAAGATCCATCTCAGAGACTTCTTGGCAGTAGATAATCTAATTATTTGAGTGGTCTTTGCAGTCAAGAGGCCTCCTGGAACACAAAATAACACTAATAATTTATCCAGATATTAGGTTGAGTAATTTCCTGGTTAATCATATTTAATTCTGATAAAGAAAACCAATGTGAAGTTGCTGGTATCCTTCTCACTCTCTTTTGCAGATGAAGCCATTGAAGCTCATAAAGGCTTTGCCTTTGATTCCTGTCATCTGTTTGCTTTTGACATTACTGTGATTGTGTGTAACTGAAGTCAACTCATTTCAGAGAGCCGGTTTCCTCTTCCAGGGCAGGCACTTCTTAAGCGAACTAGAGGAGCTCCTGAGAGCATGCTGCGGCATCATGTAATGTCTGTTCCTTGCTTTAGCTCCTGCTGAACACATGGAGATAACTTCACTTCCGGGAGCCTGTTTATCTTACATCACAGTCTTCCTTAGCCCTCCTTCATCACCCAGCAGCATCAGAAGACTGACCATTCTCCCTGAGAGAGATTGATGTTGGAATTAACCCCAATTTTACCTAGGAGAAATCTTTGTTGGCTGAAACATGGCTTGGGGCTTCTTGAAGATATGGATTATCTCTCTTTTACTCACTAAGATGCTTTTCCCACAAAACAAAATATTAGGAACCGAAGAGCTCTTAATGAACCATCCAGTGACACACTCCTATCATCCCTCCCTTGAGCTCAGGTGTCTGCTCTAGTCAAGCTATTAGGCCCTAAGTAGTGTCTCTAGTTACTGCAGAGAATCCCTATTGCTACCAAAAAGTCCTGTGTGCCCCTTAATGACTTTAAATAGCCAATCTGCACCTCTTCATGAGAAAGCACAGGTTTCAATGCTCAGATCTTGTCCTGACCAGAGAAGGCACTTAGGATATTGGATGCCCAAATAACGTTGATCACACTTTAGCAATGAAGAGATTTCTCACATCAAGGAATGTTCCAATCCTAGTGCAATAAGGAGTGTGTTCTCAGACAAAGTTTGTGCAGCCTTCAGTTTCTATTCATCATCTCTGGACTTTACTGTGGTTCTTGATACTGACATTGCTCAATGGCCTGGAACTTAGAATCTTCTGATAAATTTGTATCATCCTCAGGCTACTTAATGGGTTTCTAATTTGTGGTTCTTTGAATAAGAATGGTCCCCATAGATTGACATTTCTGAATGCTTAGTCACCCAGAAATGGAACTGTTTGAAAGGATTATGAGGATTAAGAGGTGTGGCCTTGTTAGAGGCATAGCCTTATTTGAGGTGTGGACATGTTGGAGGAGGTGTGGCATTATTGGAGAAAGTGTGTCACTCGGGGAGGGCTTTGAGGTTTCAAAAGCCCAAGCCAGGCTGAGGCTCTTTCTGGTTGCCTAGAAATCAGGATGTAGAGCTCTCAGCTCCTTCTCCAGCACCGTGTCTGTCTGTGTGTCACTATAATAATAATAATGGACTAATCTCCGAAACAGGAAGTTATCCTCCAGTTAAATGCTTTCTTTCTACAGTAGTTTTCTTGATCATGGTAGCTCTTAACAGCAAAAGGACAGTGACTCAGACCCTGTTGTTGTATTTATTACTAACAATGCTGCTTTCCAGATAAGCTGAGTTCTATTTCAATGTGTAATTTGTGCTTAGATTTTATTCTTCTCCAAATGTTTTCCATGCTGCCCTTAGGGCAAAGAATATATACTGTTTGAGTGATCTCTCCTCTGTCCAGCCAGAGGACAATTTGTTGATAAATTCTTAGTAAATATCAAATTCCTTTTCACTTCAAACATGGGCACTAGCAGGTATATATGGTACTAAACATTCCTTTGTTTCCTTTTTTGTTGTTGTTKTCTTTTTTCAGGCGAGAAAACTGATCAGCGATTTTGCCATTATCCTGTCCATTCTCATATTCTGTGTACTAGACGCCCTCGTCGGGGTGGACACTCCAAAGCTGATTGTGCCAAGTGAGTTCAAGGTGAGCAGGTGCCTCTTTTGCCTGTTGCTCAGACTCTTCCTTTCTTTTCCTTTATCATGTTCTATTCCGAATCTTCGGTCAGTTTTGCGCAGTTACCCATTTTCCCCTCAAAGCAATCCCCCGTTAGACTCATTTATAGATAGTCTAATTTCTTCACTAAAATTAAATGCCACAGTGAGGATCAAATTCAGAACCTGAGTTTTATTGACTTTTATTTTCCAATAGCATGTAGTATTGATGAACCCTGCCTTCTATATTTTAGAATACTTCAGACATGCTTACAGACTTAAGCTGCCTGATTCATGCAGTACTTCTGAGAAGCACACATAGTTTGTTTCATAATCCACAAAACTACAGTTCACAAAAGCCAGGCAAAGGCCTATTACTTCTTAACTAGTGGGGGCAGGCAGTGAAGTTGGAATTCAAGCGTTCACGTTCTAAGTGGGTCTTTCCTTCCTTCCTAATTAAATGCTCCTGCCAGGAACACTTTAATATGAGGCTTAATTGTTCAAAGAGGACAAAAGAATTATGTACTTTCTGGACTTAAGGTGTATATATGTGTAATATATAAAACTTAAATGCCATTCCTTCATAGTTATGTATTTATGTAGTTTTTAATTGCAAAGCTTCAGCCTATTTTCTAGAAAAGCCCTCACTCTGTTCTCTTCGTTCTTGAGACAATAATGTAAAACACTACTAAGCCGATTGCTGTGTCCTGAAGCCGAGGGGATATACATGCTCGCATGTACATACGCAACAGTAACGGATATGTCTGGCATGATATCATATACATTAGCAGAGCTAAATTCTGGTTTGACTCGATCACGAACCCATTCGAATCACTATTTTTTCTGAATGTTTGCTTGGAGGCAGTCTCTATCCCGTGGGTTAGAGGTGGAAATGCTTTAAGGAGCAAGATTAAAGGTTTTGCCTTACAAGCTCACAGGTAGCATGAAGACGGGTTTTGTTTCACTGAAGGAGTTTTGAGCAATCTGAGAGGGGAAAATGCATCCAGGGTTTGTGGCTTATGCCTACCAGCCCAGCACTCAGGAGACTGAGGCAGGAGGATTTCTACAAGTTCAAGGCCAGTCTCCGTTACATAGAGAATTCGAGACCAGCCTAAGCTATAGAATAAGACCCCGACTCCTAAAAAGAAACAAACACATGAACAAGAAACACACAGAAAACCAAACAAAACAAAAAAGAGGCACAAACTCATAAATAATATTATATTTACATCTATTTGTCGTTTTAAGGTAAGAAATAGCATAAAATATTCTCTTTCTGTAACAGACATGTATAGTGTCCTGACGGTTGGAGAATAAGAACTTTTCTGATTTTAATGACTTCTGGATAATTTTCCTATGTGAAGTAAGAGACCTGAGTACTTAGTTCAGGGATAACATGTAAAATAGCCTTTTATGTGTTAGGAAGCCATTTATTTGGCAGGAGTAGAAACAACTGTTGTCAACTACTAAAATTCAAATAAAAATCCATGGTGGCTTTGTAATTCTTTGCTACCTCTTCTTAAAATATTACGTTTGCGGTTTATTTCTGCGTCCCTTAATGTTAAAATTTTCTGTTGTCTATCTGATACCTTATCTCAAATAATTTCATGTATTCAAAACATCACCGCCTGTTTTTTCAATGGCCCATATTTTGTATCTTCTTTCCTTTAGCAATCACCTCAAACATAACATCATTTGGGAAGGCTTCTGTTAAATAATTTTTCTCCAGACTATAATTGTTTCTACTTTTTAAAAATATCAACCCTCCTAAGAGTTGAATTTTTTTTTAAACCATGTAGCGTATATAGTAACACTGTTCTGAAAAAGTTTATTTCTTTGCTTTAAGCCAACCAGTCCTAACCGGGGTTGGTTTGTCCCACCGTTTGGAGGAAACCCCTGGTGGGTGTGCCTGGCTGCCGCTATCCCGGCTCTGTTGGTCACCATCCTGATTTTCATGGACCAGCAAATCACGGCTGTGATTGTGAACAGGAAAGAGCATAAGCTCAAGGTAAGTGCCCAGGAAAATGCTTACCGTCACCTCCCGCAGCGTTCTTGGCTCGCTTTAATGCCTGTTACCTTAAAAGCAAGTGAACCTTATTGAGAGTTAGTGTCTAATGTAGCCTCATCCAAATGTCACCATAAGAGCCTCGGGGTGACATCTCAGGATGCACTCTCTTAAATGTGAGGAAACCATTTCACCTTGTATTCGGATCTCTGTCCAGAAATGAGTGTGTGCAGCAGTCTTTCTACTTTGGATTTGAATATGGCAACCGTCCTTCATGATGACATGGTGACCAAAGATTTAGCTAAAGCATCTGTTTTCTGTTAAATAAACTCAGATTTTTCCCCCTTTCCAGTTAGGTTTAAGAGGCTAGGAAGTAGGTAGGGAGATAATAAGAGTGTTCATCTTCATCATAGATGAAGGTCCTGATTCCACTCCTGCTACTGAACAGAAGAGTGGGTTTCATCTGTTTATAGGTTAATGTGACACTTTCGTGGGTGCTGTGTATAATGGCCAGCTCAGGTCAGAGTCGTGGCCATTTCCAAGTCTTTAATCACATCAAGTCTTAGTGCTGGGAATGAGTAAAGATTTATTATTAACGATTATTTGCCAGTTGCAAGCTGGTATATTTGTAAACATTCCTCCCATTTCCTTAAAATATTTGTCTCAGGAGAGTAAATATCATAAAGTATGGAAAAAGGGTTTTATTTTTATAATTTAGGCCTCACAAACATTGGTTTAGTGGCATTGTCATGAACCTAAAGAAAATGGTTTAGTGGCAGAGGGTATCTTTCCAAAACTGCCTATCTGGTTAATGCATTATCTATGTTTTCTCCATATCTAGTGATATTTTAGGTTTAAGTCACAAATAACTTCAAAAATGCCACGTGGGGGCTGAGATATGAATAATGTCAATTTAAAAAGCTAAAACTTTATGGATATTTGCCGTGCATCAGGTCATTTTCTAAGCACTTTGTACCACATATCAACTCATCATCTTTTCATAATCACCATAGAAGAGAAGCATGACAATGTATTCAAGCAACACCAAGAAACAGGAAAGTGCACTGCCCAGAAAGTATTCAGCCAAGGCATGGCAGAAGGGAGGGTCCAGGGCAAGTCAAGCATTGGCTGTAGAAACATGCCAGGCAGATGCCGAAGAGAGCCGATGCACCATCCCATTACAACTGTGGGTTAGGGTGAGCAACTCCTAAAATTAGGAAAATAAGAAAACTAAAGCTTTCATTGAAAAGATGGTTCCGTTTTGAAGGCCTTTGGAGACAGACAGCCATCATGACCTGTGCACGTACAGGGCGTGGCTCATTCCTAACGTTGCTGGGAAGGTAGGGGAAGAAATCTAGGGTGTTGAGAGAGCCTCTGCATGGTTGTTGACTTCATTGGAGCAGAGGGTGATCAGGAGGAAAGTGTCCTGGACAGTTGCTGAAATACTATGGTGGGGGTGGGGGAAGAGATACAGGAAGCAGTGATTTCCCAGTATATTTGGTGATGCGGAGAGATATGAGGACAGGCTTGTATTTCAATAGAACGGAAGTTAGACACCTGGGAATTACCGACGTATACGCCCGATGAATGCTGAAAGTCTGAAAGCTGCACAGAAACTTGAGGTGGTCACAAAACAAGGCACTTAAATTGGGTTATCGTTAGGGAAACTATTGAAACTTCCATCAAAATGTCTGTATGTGCATCACATGTTGTGTGTGAATGTATGTGCACCTTCTGTATGTAAGGACGCTCACTCAAGCCAGAGAGAGCCACCTCAGGTGTCTTTGTACCCATTTATTTTTTTGAGACAGAGTGTCTCTTGCCTTAACTCACCCTGCAGGGCTCAGATTGGCTGAACACTCCCCAGGGACCAGCTGTCCCTGCTTCCACAGGCCTGAGGTTGTAAGCACGTGACAAGCTCACACCACCATGCCTTTCTCATGTGCATTCTAGGGACTGGCCTCAGGTCCCCATTTTTGCATGACAAGTATTTTACCAGCCCAGTATAATAAACTTTGAACATCCACTTTATTTGTTTAGACTGGGATCCAAATAGCATTTGAACACTTGCCACTTTTAAATATTTATAAACTTTTAGCCTACAGATTTTCTTCCTCCATTCCTCTGTTTTCTTTCCCTTTGAAATTTGTTCAGGACAAAAAGATTGTTTCTTGTTCTTTCTACAGGATCCTTTTGCCACTAACAAGCCATCGAACACCTCAGTGGCTTAAAACAACAGAAGTGAAAAGTTGTCAGCGCCTTTTTTCTGTGGGTTCACTGGTGCTGCGGGGCAGTTCTTACTTGAGGTCTGGTTGGATTTGGAGTTAAATAGTATTGGATGGCATCACCTAAAGTCCCAGCTGGGCTGACTGTCATGGTTGCTTCTTCACTTGTGTATTTGACTCATGTGTTTAGCGTGTTGCTTCTCCATGAGTTGTCTGCCTTCTCTCTATCTCCTTTTCTCCCCGCAGCACGCTCATGCACCTTTACACATGTGTGATGTGTCTCAGTACCACTCCACCTTAGCGCACGGCACCTTATCTCTCAGGGCCTTTCTGCGGGGCTGAACTTCTCACGGCAAGCTAACTGTCCTTTGCACTTGTGCCGTGGGAGCTGATTTCCATGAGTAAGAGGTGGAAGATGGAGAAACAGTTTTCTGGTCCCAAGAAACTCTCAGCTTTGTTCCTTCTCCTGACCATAATCAGGTAGTTAAAGAAGTCATAGCTACTCATTCTTGGGGCTGCGGAAGGAATCCGCCTTCAATTATAAAATGGACTCTACAAAGTTTATTAGGCTGCTTGTCATGCAAAAATGGGGACCTGAGTCCAGTCCCCAGAATGCACATGAGAAAGGGGTGGTAGTGTGTGCTTACCATGTGCTTAAAACCTCAGGACTGTGGAAGCAGGAACCTAGGGAGTGTTCGCACACACATAAAGTGCACATACATTCACACACCACATTAAGAACAAAAACAGGAGAGCACATGCCCCATCTATTTCTCTCTCTGTCCATTCATCCCGCAACAAACATGCATATATGCTCACCTTCCAGGGACGAATGGGGCGGAGAATAGACACAGTCACTTTAAACTCCATTTTTAGCTTGGGCTTTTCCAAGCCACATAGGTCATGCGAATTCCAGTCACAAAGCCAGTTGCAGGTTTATGCTTAAGACTGTCCTTCAAGGTTCTTTTTCACCTGGCGTTGTACTCACTGGCAAGACTAAGAGAGTCCAGGCTCCCCACTGGCTCTGTTTAGTATTAGGAGGGGTCTGAGCATCAGTTTATTTTATGGAAAGGCTAAACATAGATTTTGACTAATGCATTTTTTTAATCTGAAAATATTGACTTTTAATCTGTCACTAGCAAAAAAAAATTGCTGTGTACTTTTGGAGGAGGTGAGTTTCTATTTTTTTTAATGCTTCTCAAATTTTCTTATTGATAAATTCCAAATTTAGAATTAAATATATTTGGGGTTGATAAGATAGAAAAAATCTTATCTCCCCTATGCCTTGTAGGAAACATGAGAAAATTGAGTGTTAGTCTTTGCCCTGAAAATGAGAGATGGCTGCACAAAAATGAACTTCTGTCCATTTTCTATTTGTTTATTTGAAACTATTCCTTTTTATAATGATGGTAACATGCCAGTCATTTGTCACAAATCTAATGCCACCAACGGGCATTTCTTCATACATCAATGACTCTCCAAATTGTTTTGTTCTCATTTTGCTAGGGAGAGCTGTGTAATATACAAAAGTGGGATTCTGCCTAATCTTATAGAAGACACTAAATGCTATGAGCTTCATTCAAAAGAGCTCTATTCGAAAGGGAGATGGAGGCACCACAGTGTTGAAAGCAGCATGCTTGGGGTGGCATTTGCTCTGGCTAAGTGTTAAGTGGCTTTGGCTATCTGCTCTGCTGGGGTAGCATCCGCCTTTCCATCCTGACGAATAACCCCACAATGATGAAGTAGTACCAAGACTCTTGGCTTTATGGGGCCATTTTGGTTAGTTATGTCCTTCATCCTACCTGCTCAAAAGCAAACCAGGTTCATCAAGGTCAAGTACTCCTCCAAGGTCACTTCCTGGGTCATTGTCAGAGGCCTGGGCAGAGCCTGCTTCAGACTGTAAAGCCAGAGGTGTTCCTCCTAAAGCAGTGACTTCAGGAGGCAGGTGTAGGAGGCAGAAGTCTTCTAGGACAGATGGGTAGAGACAGATATCCGAGAGTCCTGGCAGTCATTTCCCTGTGACATACCTTGGGATGGAACATTCAATTTAAATATAGTTTCACTGTTTGTTTTTAATTAAAAAAAATAACTCTCGAACTCTACCTTGCTCTGTATTTTTCTTTTCTGCCCCTATTATCATAATCCTGGATCTAGTGCTCTTATCTGAAGCTAGATTTTTGTAATAGTTTAGCCAGTCAAACATAATAACCAGCTTCCTTTGCACTTCAACTGCATAATTTTTTTGTTTGGGAGGCACCATTCTTAGACATTGGTCCTACATCTAACACACCTTGGCCATCTAAACATTTGCATCCTAACAGTCTGTTTCTCCCATCCTGACATTTAAAGAACCTTGAGAAAGAACCGCAACCTGGACTTAAAACACTTAGTCTCAGAGTGCCAAGAAATACTCTGCTTAAATGGCCTTTGGTTTCTTGCTTCTCACAGTTCTGCTGGTGCTGGGACTGAGAAGATCCACCCCTCACTCCTCAGTCATTACTGTTCGCCAAAAGCATCTCCATCCTTTAAGCATTTCTAACACCCCGGTGTCGCCTGCGTTCACCCCTAATGTAATTTTTATTGCCTTTGCTTTTTGTTTTTTCTTAGTGATTTATCTTATTCTGTGGTACTGGTCACATGATAGCTCCTACGGTGCTTTGTGTAATTACTGCATCCCTAGTTGTCAGCCGAAATGTTTTTAGAGTAAGCCTGGGGGTGGTTATTCTTCTCTTCAGAGTTTTTGTGGCCCACCCCGATTCCATGGTAGCCCCGATAAACGTGTAACTGAAATGCTTTCTTATGTTGGTCACATGGTTCTCGGGTTTATGACACGGTGAGAGAACTGATAGCTGAAGAATGGGCTAGCCCATCCCTGCTCCTCCATCCATGACTGTGTATGTGGATTAAAGCCGTATTTTGGTGAGACACACTCAAATGCTTCATCCTCAGTTCTTTTAGTATCTTTTCCAAACTCATGTGAATTTCTGTTTGGAGTCCAGGTTAACTTCCACATGGATCTGAGCCCTCTCATCTGATTGAGACCCTTTGGAGGAATGTTCCYAGCGACTCAGGTCCTGGAGGCTCATAGCATGTGTGATGCACGTTTACTCCATGTCTGTGTAATGCTCCCAATGCTTCCTTTCTTGTCATCTTTGTACTGCATATAAACATGAGGCTTCTGTTGTAGATTTTCATTTTTCATGGACTTAGTCCTAAATTACCTTTATTCTGTATTAGCAAGGAGATGTGATGTTTCAAAGAGACTGTTTCTGTTTTTGTGCTTAAAACACTTTGCAGTGATAGGATATCACTGCAACACTGAAACACTTTCAGAAGATAGGATATCCTTTGGGTCATGAAGTCAAGGACAGTTTTAGATTGTTTCTTAGATACTGAACATTTGTGCTGGATGCTGAATGGAAAACTATTTCAATATCTGGTCTCTTCCTTGAAAGAAGCATGAGGTTTGAGCTGACTGTCTTACTTAGTGCCTGGTATTCTGAATGTATTTTGGTCACTTGTTTGCCTCCCCAACTTCAGCTAGTYGCCTGCATCCACTGTAAAAATAGGTGCTTGTCTTACTCATTGTTTAATCACAGGACAGTACAGAATAAGTCTTCAATAAATGTTTATTCAATAATAGTTTGCCACACGAAGGCTCCAGAGTGAGAAGGAACTGGTTGTATCAAGAAACAGAGAGCGGGTCAGGGGGACAAACGAGTCYGGTTGAGGTCAAAGGAAGTAGTTAGCTCAGGTCACGCAGCACAGGTTCATTWGCTTTAGCATTTATGTTGGTTTCAGTAATCCTGTTGGCAGGTGGCTGTACTATGAACTGGCAGTCACTTGTCAGTCTGTCTGGTCTCTGTCCAGGGTCGCCAGTTTCACCCTTTCTCCCAAGTTATGATACCCTAGAATATCTCCAGACACTACTAAAAATGGCCAGGGTGAGAGGTTACCAAGTTATAGGAGTAAATATTCATGTATATCCTTACATGATATATCCTTTATACTGTTTAGTCTTTACTATTACTGTATTATAAAGAAAAGCCAGAAGCCACTGAAAGCTGTGGGAAGAGTCACATATTGATTAAGATGCTTGAAGTCTGTGAAGAGAGTTGGTTCTCAAAGGCAAGAGTAATGCAGGGG
>BDUI01003010.1:51929-77375 GCA_002335545.1 Apodemus speciosus | reverse complement strand
CCCTGGCTGTCCTGGAACTCACTCTGCAGACCAGGCTGGCCTCGAACTCAGAAATCCACCTGCCTCTGCCTCCCAAGTGCTGGGATTAAAGACGTGCGCCACCAACACCCGGCGGCCCCTCTTCTCTTGTCTGGCCTCCCAACTTAGAATATGTCTCCTCTTCTTTGGAGCTTAGTTCAAGAGCTGTCTCTTTCATGAACCCTGAATGTGACCAAATCCCAGATAAAAGGCAATGTCGGAGAGGGGAGGCATATTTGGGTTCACGGCTTGTGAGTTATAGTTCATCAGGGAGGGTCTGGTGATCGCCGGCTCCACGGCAGCAGGAGTCTGTGGCAGCTGCCTGCTCACATCTCAGTGGACAGGAAGCAGAGAGGAAGGAACAGGGAGATAGGAAGGAGAGGGATACAGGAGTGCGTTTGTTTCTGTTGAACACTCGACAAAAGTAACTTTAAGGGAGGAAGGATCATTAGGCACGCAGGGCATCATTTCCAGGAAGTCAAGGCTGGACTTCATAGTCATTGAGAAAAGCAGAGAGAGAATGAGGGCTTGCTTTCGCTCAGGCTCCTCTCTACCTGTACACAGTCCAAGACCCAAACCCAAGGAACAGCAGCACCTATAWCGGTGGGCCTTCCCACCTAACTTAACACAATCAGGAAGAACCATCACATGCATGCGCATGGGATAACCTGATCTAGACAGGCCTGCATTGGGGTTCTCTTCCCAGGTGATTCTAGACTGTGACAGGTTGAGGACCAGAACCGATATTAATTATTTATGTTTTCCATTTTTTCCTGTGTCACTCTGTGGTGTGTGTGTGTGTGTGTGTGTGTGTGTGTGTGTGTGTGTGTATACGTACATGTTTGGAGACCTAAATTTGATGTTAGAAATCTTCCACTTTTCCTTTTAAGCCAGCATCTCTCCGTTACATGGCTAGTCTCCCTAGCCACCTTTCTCTGGGGATCCCACGTGTTTGCCTTTCCAGGTCGGAAACCCAGTTGTGTGGGTTTAGGGATGTGTACTCTGGCCCCCATGATTGCGTGATAAGCGGTTTAGCTGCTGAGAACCATATCCCCAACCCACAGTGCTAATCGCACTTATTTTACAATACACTTTTTGTCATACTTGACACATCGCAATTATGTATTTTATGGAGTACACAGTGACATTTAAATGCATGTATCCAACGTGCAGTGATCAGATTGAAGTAATTGCCCTTTACCGTCCCAGACATTCGTCATTACTTTGTGCAGAGGGAGCGGTGACTAAGAAGGAAGGGATAAATCTGAAATGAAAGCAGAAGCCCAAGCCTTTCAGTGAGGCAAACAGCAGTCAAAGCAGAGGAGGATAACACAATCCGCTTCCAATCAGTGTGAGGACGCACCTCAGTCACTTGGATCAAAGGCTGATTGGTCACACATGGGTTAAGTCTAACTGTAGGCCTTCACAAGGGGTGTGCTTACTTGTGTACTTCACAAGTAAGCACAGGGGTGGGCAACATTTGGGCCTCTCTAAACCCTTTGTGTTATATATGTCTGATGGCAAATGTGCAAGGCCTGCCTCTTGCCCTGAGAAACTGTTTCCTTCTTGCATTCATTCATTCATTCATTCATTCATTCATTTGGAAAATAATAATCATATATCTACCAGAGCTTAGGTGCAGTGGAAAACTCTGAGGTAAAAATATCTGTGCTTAGCCGGGCGTGGTGCGCACGCCTGTAATCCCAGCACTTGGGAGGCAGAGGCAGGCGGATTTCTGAGTTCGAGGCCAGCCTGGTCTACAGAGTGAGTTCTAGGACAGCCAGGTCTACACAGAGAAACCCTGTCTCGAAAAAAAAAAAATATCTGTGCTTGGTGCATCTATGCATGACCCAGGAATATTAACAAAAGATTATCATTTTTTTGGTATGAAGAATTAGGTTGCAATAACCTCAGTGTGTAATTTATTTATATTTTGTGCATGTGTGTGTATATGTACGCACATGGGTTTTGCCTGCATTATGTATAAATACCACGTGCATGCCTGCTACCTATGGAGATCAGAAGAGGGCATCAGATTCCCTGCAAATGAGGTTATGGAAGGTTGTAAGGACCCGTGTGGTGCAGGGATCCAAACCCAGCTCCTCTGCAAGAGCAGCCAGTGCTCTTGACTGCCCAACCATCTCTTCAGCAACTTTTTTCAACAGCAATTTTTTTTCCAGATTCACCAACTTAAAAGCAGGGGAAAGAAGCTGAACTAAGTAGATGAAAAAGAAGTAGAAAGAAGAACAAGGTAGGAGAAAGGAATTGAAACTGTGGAGTAGCTAGAATCACGGGGGAATACTGAAAAGATTGCAAAGCCAGAAATAACAACCTTTCCTTTGGGTGACCTCACCAGTAAAGATACACATAAGATGTGTCTAATTGCAAAGTACTGTGACCACAAGATCATGGCCATCAACAGTATGACTGTCCCAGTGTTTCAAAGAGGGGATAAAGCCCTCCTTGGGCCTTTTGGACTTCTTGCTTATTCAAACTTCAGGGTATCTGGACTTTCAGTAGGATTAACGGATTAGAGTTTGGAATGTTGCAGTCCCGAGTCAAATTATCTTGGGCCATCTTCAGTTCTCTTAATAGCCATTTATCGCCCTTCTCTCTTCCTGACCTAGAGACTTTGTGAGCACTAGGAGAACCACTGGGATGTACGTACGAAGTAATAGTTTTCCTTCGGAATGTATTAACTGAGCAGATCATTGGCTTTTTCTGGTCCAAAAGCTAAGAGTCATCATGTAGTATCTGAGGCTGGAGCTGAGGCTTCTCCACTTGGCTGTAACCTGCCTCCAAGACGATCAAGCCCACCAAAGAATTGGAAGTGTCTTGAAGTATGCCTTTCTTCATTCTGTTACTATAAAAACTTCATGATAATGCTTTCACATTGTATATGCAGTTTGGGGTAATCTAAATCTCTGTTGCCAGGCCATGATCACTCATATTTTCTCCAGAATAAACTTCCTTCCTTCCTTCCTTCCTTCCTTCCTTCCTTCCTTCCTTCCTTTTTCCTTTTTCTTTTCTTTTTTTTTTTTTGTCAACAATGGATTTTCTTCAGTAAGATTACAAGGCGACTACTCATTGAACAAATCTATTTGTTCTGTAGAAAGGAGAACAACCCATAAAAGACCCCCAGGAAAGACTAACATTGGAGATGGTCAGTTGGTGAGCTCAGAACTGTGGGCTCAGGGTTTGATTGCTTGGAGTGGTTAGTGTCCAACTACTGACTTTTTGTTTGCTTATTTTTTGGGGGGTATGTGTTTTATTTTGTTTTGAGACATGGTTTCTCTGTGCAGTTCCGGCTGTCCAGGAACTCACTCTGTAGACCAGGCTGGCCTCACAGAGATCTATACCTGCCTCTGCCTCTCGACTGTTGGGAGTACTAAATCTGAACACGGAGTCTGTAAAATGGAATAATTATCAGTGGCTAAGCTAAGGGAGACCTCAGCCCTCTCCCAAGCTACCCCACACAAAACAATCTTCATCAATACTACTATATGCAAAGTATATATTACCAATGCAAAGGCAATGTCAAGATCCAATCTTGGCCTGCATGCTCTATCTCAACCAGAATAGAGTTCCAAAGCTTCTTCAGCAAAGGCCGTTACTGATAATACAGTTGACCTTTCAAGAAAAAGATAAAGGACAAAGACTGAAATGGTAGAGGAAGCCCTGCATATTGAACACAAGCACACTGGGCAGTGACTCAAGATGTAAGAAAAAGGAGGAGAAAACAGTGAAGTAAGGACATTGTAAATCCAGAAGATGGGTGGGTGTGCTGTTATTTCTAACTCTTCTTCTCATCCTATCTAAAATACAACTCATTAAACATTTACTGTGCTATAGAGACACGATATCTAAATATGCAAATTTATGACAAAAGGAACAGACGGAGAAGAGGGTTGTAAGGGCTCAGATTGTGAATTTGCACTCTTGACATTAAGGCAGTACTAATCCAAACCACACTGTTTTTAGCTAAGATAGTACAATACTCAGGACAATCACTTAAAAAAAAAAGAAATTTTAGATTTAGTAAAAGAAAAGATGCTGGTATTTGAGAGATGGCTCAGCATTTAAGAATGCTGCGGTCCTTCCAGAGGGCCTGTGTTTGGTTCCCAGCACCCACATCACAGTTACTGTAGCTGTTCCAGGATTCTCACAAGAAGTTTAAGATAATACTTGGTCAGTATTTCTGGGATGTTGTTATAAAAATTAATTTAAAACTGTGGGGTAATATCGACTAGAAATGCAGATTTAACAAGCAAAAGAAATCATAATGTACATTTTCAAGTTTTAAAGAATGTGGGTTTATTTTTATACAAATGATATACATATGATTTGTATGATTATATATGATACATATATTTATATATACTGGTATATATATACATATATATGTATGATACTTATATATAATACTACCCTAGAAATTATATCCTGTTACTATTAAAATTTATGATAAGAAGTGGTAGATATGAGGATCAGTGTGATGGCTTACTGGGTAAAAGCCTCAGTTTGATCTTCAGGCACCCCACAGAGGAAGGAGAGGACTAACTTTCACAAGTTGTCCTCTGACCTTCATACGTGGTGCACCACATACCGCCTATAACACACACACACACACACACACACACATAACACACTCACTCACTCACACACAGAGTAAATAAAAACAAGTAATAAGAAGTTTTAGATATAAAAAACATTTTTCAAAATTTACTCTGTGTTTAAAAATGAGACAGTTACAGATCTAACTGTAGCCCTTACACTGGGGCAGGAGGATGCCCTTGGGGACCACAGGCCAGAAAGTGACATCGGGAACCCTGAAGACATGAGGGTCAAGAGCTGGGGACTGTAGATTTGGGCTTAGTAATTTCATTTCTGCCCACAGACTGAACAACCATAATTGAAAATCACAGATCTGAAATCGCCCAAATCCCAAACTTCCTCCATTGAGAAGCAAGAACGTGAGAATTCAGAATTCAGGACTTGAACATAATAATGCTTTGAAAATTCTAATTTTTGTTTACATTTATGTATTTGCTTGTGCAGGGGCAGGTAAGAATGGTGTTGGGGTGGGGGAACCAAAGGGTTTGCATGGTGGTCAAAGGGCAACTTTCTGGAGTTGGTTCCCTCCTTCCACCGTGTGGGTACCAGGAAGGAAGCACAGGTCCTCAGGGCTTTTATCTCTCAGGCAAGCACTTTATCTCTCAAGCCATTTCACCAGCGCGAGGAAACATCTTCCTCGTGTGACCTTTCTTCAATATTTGTATCTTAGTGACCTCTAAGTCACTAAGTGACATGCTGCGGACAGAAAAATAACTTGATGGAAAAGTTTTTCAGAGATGCCAAAGAAGGAGCTGGGAGGTGGTGGCGCACGCCTTTAATCCCAGCACTTGGGAGGCAGAGGCGAGGATTTCTGAGTTCGAGGCCAGCCTGGTCTACAGAGTGAGTTCCAGGACAGTCAGGGCTACACAGAGAAACCCTGTCTCRAAAAACAAAAACAAACAAACCAAAGAAGGGACTTGGGAGATGGTCCAGCAGTTAAGTTTATCCTGCTCTCACATGGGGGAGGACCCAGGTTCGGTCCCCAGACCCACGCTGAGTGGCTCACCCGGTAATTCCAGCCCAGGAGAGCCAACACCCTCTCTTGGCTTCCCAAAGCACTGTCCCCCATAGCGCTCTCTCTCTCTCTCTCTCTCTCTCTCTCTCTCTCTCTCTCACACACACACACACACACACACACACACACACACACACACACAAATAAAAAATAAATGTAAAAACAAAACAACACTCACACCCCACACCCAGATTCCATGGAAGAAAACAATATTCCTCTTTTTTGCATCTGGTTATTTCAAAGGTTCTGTTGGGAGAGGTCTAGAAACACTCCCTCATTTGAAAGGTCCACCATTTCAGAATCCCCAGTTGTCCGTGCTTGTCATTGCTGTGGGCAGAGGAGGGTGCTATAGACAAGGCCCACCACTCTTGCCACAGTCCGGCCAACACTCTTGGGCTCCCTGCTCATTGGATGAGCCCTAAACCTGCGACACCCAGCACATGCAGACAGCTGAGAAGGCTGGAGCACTGCGGACTGAGAACCCCCCCATTCTCCCTGACTTTGTACACTGACAGGCTGAAGGGGACAATGGGAAGAGCCGCGGGTGCTGGAGAAACATGGATGAAGCCCTGAACAGATCCCCAGCACACAGAGACCAGGCCTTGGGTAGGTGTACCCCTGTAATCCCAGCACTCAGAGGTGTCAGGGTATCTCAACTACATAACAGTGTTCTAGGCCAACCAGGGATACATGACACTTGTTTGAAAAATAGAACAAAATAAAAAGAAAGTAGCAATCAAAGGCTAAACACCAAACCGAAGAGCTCCAGCATTATGGAGGCCTTGCTCTGAGGAAAAGGAGCCCCAGGACCCTTGGCTCTGGCCTCCTAATAACCCCTGCCTTGTCTTAGGTTGGCAGCAAGTTTTCAGCTTCTAAGAACCGTGCAAGGAAAGCTGGTTTCCTCCCAGAAAAACAGAGTGAGCTCCAATCCACCAGGCTGGCGGGGTGGACAGTTGCTCTGTTCTCACACTCTTCCTGTGCCAGCCAGCCACCTCCAACTTTACCAAAGAAAGAAGCTACTTCAAATGAATAGGAACTAAGGAACTAACCAACAGAGGAAGAGGAAATCAAAGAAAGGAGAAAGGAGGGAGGAGGGAGGGGATGGAAGAGGGAAGGGAAAGGGGGAGAAAGAAGGGGGAAGAGAGGAGGGAGAGGGCAGGGAGGGAAGAGGAAGAGAGGAGAGAGAGGGGAGGGAGAGGGAGAAGGGGAGGGAAGAGGGAGGAGGGGGGAGGCGGGAACGCAGAGGAAGGAAAGGGTGGACACAGTGCCAGCSGGTTAGATCCCGGCCAGGCCTTGGAGAAAGCCTTCAGGCTGGACCTTCCCCAAGCCCGGTAGCTTCCTTCCCTGCCCCCTGTCCATCCTCAGGTGAGGCGCAGGAGGGAGTCTATTTTCACTTTACCATTTAGAAGAAAATTCTCCTTTTAAATAAGAGCTCAGGTTGCTATGGAAAAACTTTCCATTGTGCTGAAGCCTTTGCGGCTGGCTGCTGCCCCGGCCCCGCCCCGGCCTCCTTCCAGGGGTGGTCTCTGAGTTCTGACAGCTGACAGGAATCAACAAAGGTGGTTTCACCTCTGCAAAGCAAAACCTCGGCTTCCTAGAAGCGGAGTGCCACCCACCCTCCGGGAGGCCACAAACAGCTGAGCGCACTGAACCCGAGTTCATAAACAAGGGTGTAAACCTGATAAGGGGGGGGGGGGGGGGGGGGGGGGGGGGGGGCTGGGGCGGGAGGTAAAACACACAACAAAACAAGAAGGAAAAGCTACTTCGTTTTAAAGCGGGAGGGTGCAGAAGGCCATAGAAACCAAGACTGCAAAATCAAAACTCTACCACCGTCACAAGGTGGGGAGTGTTCAGTCATTGTTATTGTAGATTAATTTATTTATTTTTCTTATTTATTTGAGACATGGTCTCATTCCTAGGATGTCCTGGGACTCACTAAATAGTCTAGGATGGAATCTCTTGCCTCAGTTTTCCAAGTACAGGGATCACCAATGCAAGCCAACATATCCACATGGATTTACTAGAGTTTAGAATTCTCCCAAAATCCCGAGGTACCTGACGTTAGCATTTGGTTTAGGCTCCGCCCCACAGTTATCTGGCAATAGTCAGGCGTGCGGGACTCACTAAAAAGGGGGTGCTTGCCCCCTCCTCTCTTGCTCTTGCTCGGTCGGCTTGCTCCTGTTCCTCCTCTGTCCCCCTCCCCCCTCCCTTTCCCCCGTCCCCCCTCCCCGCAGGCTCATGGCCAGCCTCTACTTTCTCATCTCCCCTCCCCATGCCCCGAATAAACTCGATTCTATACCGTACCATCTTGTGGCTGGTCCCTCAGTGGGAAGTGATCGATCCCTCAGCATGGGCCCGCAGAGGCACCCCTCCCCCACACCTGACTACACATCCACCGGACAGATTCCTTCTCTCCTTATCTTTTTATAAAACGCACTGCCCGAGGGTTTTAAACCTGGCTATTAGCCTCACTTTCGTGCAGTGCAAGGGCCGGAGGGTATTGTCTCTGAAGGTGCGAGACAGACACTCCTCCGGGTCTGCTCGGGAGGGCCTCGGTGCTTTTCAGGAAACCTTAGAGTAAGGTTTGTTGGAATAGATTGGGCCAGCTTCCTGAGGATTTGATTCTGCCAAGAAATAAACAGGCAAAGCAGGAGAAGGAGCTGGCACACATGAAGAGGAGGCGGTGTGCCTCCAGCGGGGACTTGTCAGACACCAGCTGTGCACTTCCTAAGAGACTTCCTAGAGACTTGTTGCAGGAGGGCCCTCGGGGTGAGGTGGGGTGGGGTAGTGGTGTCACCAAGCATCTGAGGTGAAGGAGAGGGTCCCGGCAGAGACCACACACAACTTAGCTAGTGTTCCTAAGCTCTCGTGCTCTTGGGGGGGGGGGGCAAGCTCAGGAGGTGGCCCACAGCATGGAAAAGTGGCCCACAGCATGGAAAAGTGGCTGCATTTTCCAGGGTCACCCAGAGATTCTTAAAGAGGGGAAGGCTCAAACATCGTCAGCGCCTAGGCCGATGTGCAGCCAGTCTTTGTACTCGAGGCTGCACCACCAAGATATGACCCCATGTCAATGCCAAACAGCCTGCTTCCGGCCGCACTCTGTGGCTCGCGAGTCGTTATTTATAGACTGGTACAACTTCCTTGAAGTTAGAACCAGGGTGCTGAGTGCCAGTTGTTCTTGGAATGGCACTGGAAGCTTGTCTCTCACTGGGTGGTGTCTAATAAAGACATTGTGCTAAAGTAACTTGTGTAGACTGTGCGGATATAGTCTGAAAGCAGTCCTGGTCAGTTGTTGTTCCGACTGGATGACTATGAAGGGGTACATTGACAAGGCCTGTCTTAGAACAGAAATCCTTTCTGCTTGGTCTCATTTTGGTTTTAAATACAGGGTCCTACCTTGTATTTCTGGTTGGATTAGTACTGTCTGTGAAGACCAGGCTAGCCTCAGATTTACAGCAATCCTCCTGCCTCAGCCTCCTTAACTGCTGAGAGTACAGGTGTGCACCACCGCGGTAGCCCAAATAATTTGTTTGGGTTTTTGTTTGTTTTTTGTTGTGCTCAGGATTGACCCAGGGCCTCATGCATTCATACAAGGCAAACACCCTCCTGCTGATGTCTGTCCCCAGGTCCTGAAATCATGCCTCTCCTCTGCCCTTTTCTTGGGAAAAAGTGGGTCTTGCATTTGATGGTGCACTCCTGGGTCCTCGGGTACTTTATGACGATAATATTAAAGAGGATAAAAGAAGATGATTTCCTAAGACTCAGGGACACATAGTCCTTGATTTTCTGGCTTCTTTTGAGGTAAGGAAGGAAACTCATTTTACTCATAGGACTTTTAGGACAAGGAAACTGGGTGACAGGATACATGTCATGTGGCAGTGTCATTGAAATGAGCCAGCACATTTCCCGGGGCTAGTGACTAAAACTGTAGAGGCTTCCTACAGACATGACTGAACCATTGCGTCTACATGAAAGGAAAATAAATTCAGGTGCAAAAAGCCCAAAGGGCGGCGTTCTATGTTGGAGCAGGCACAGCTCGGAGTGCGGGGCTTGCTGCTTGGTTCTGGGTTCTCAAATTTCCTACTTTCTTCGCTGATCCTTGCATCTTGGAACTAAGTCTCATAGCCTAGCCATGACACGGGACCCAAAACTCTAGGTCTCATCTCTCGGTTCCTAAGGCAGTCTACCCACTCTAGTGTGAGGCCTGTAAGACAAAGACTATTCAAGACTCTCACTGGAGGCCCGATGCCAGTCAGTCTTCACAGACATTTTGGACATTTTCCAGATGAATAAACCATTAGTTCCCAGACATTCTCTGAGGATCTTCAATTTAGGAAGGTCACATCAAGGTGGGATGACATCTAAGAGAGCAGTGGCCATCAAACCATAGATCCGGATGGTTGGGAACATTCTTTACATATAGTAAACTTGATCACACTGTCCAACCTTGTGTGGAAGGGCCATCATTACACAAGGCCTGACCCAGAGAGTCCCAATGGAAAGATATACTTCTAATTAGATATCCTCTGTGCCCACGGAAACTGGATCCTGGATCCTTTGAGAAACCAAAACCCATGAACGCTCATGTGTCTTTATGTATTAATTGCATATAACCAGTACCAACTTCTCTACAGTGTAGCCATCCCCAAGTCACTTATAACACTGAATAACAAAAATGCAACGTAAATGCCATGCTGCTTGGGGAATAGTAGCAAGAAAAGACTGCACATGGTCAATGCAGATGCAATTTGCATTTCCAGTATATTTCTTTCTCCAGTGTGTATATGTGTGTGTTAGGCATGCACGTGTGTATGCGTGTGTGAGCATGTGGGAGGCACCATGTTTATGCATGTATGTGTGTGTGCATGTGGAGAGCAGAGATTGGTGTAGGGAATCATCCTTGTTGGCTCTTCCGAGGTACTCACTGGGGAAAGGTCTTTCCATCAAACCTAGACTCTCAAGGCAACCCAGAGCTTACGGATATGTCTACTCTTGGTAGCCAGGTTGCTCTGGGGCCCTCCTGTCTCTAACTTCTGAGACTGAAATTGCAGGCAGGCCACTACACCCACATGGCATTTACATGGGTTTCTGGGGATCTGAACTTCCATTCTCACACACACAATTTGCTGGCAAGTGTTTAACCATGGGAACAGTTCTCCAGTCTCACAAGTATTTTATCTATCTATCTATCTATCTATCTATCTATCTATCTATCTATCTATCCATCCATCATCCATCCATCCATCCATCCATCCACTCGCCCACCCACCCACCTACCTACTCATCCATCCATCCATGTATCCATGCATCTACCTACCTATCTATCTATCATCTAAGAATCACAGCATGCATATAGGATACAGAAGACACAGGTTGTGCCACCCCAGAAGGTCCTGGTTCGAGAAGACTGAACAGACATGTTTTCATACTAATCAATCATCCAGTGCATGAGTTGACGTGCTTTTGTCTGCCAAACATGGGACTAGAAACTTTCAAAGTTTATTAACAAAGATATTTCTCCTGGGAAAGGACGTCATTGAAAGCAGCTTGCTAAGGAATTCTGACTATGTTTGTAGTGATAATACACGCTTCTCTGCCATCTTCTTTCCAGCCTTTGCTGTTGGCTTGGGACTCTGCCTCATTTTTCATTTTCCTAGTTATTTCCTCATTTTGATGTAACAAAAGGAAACTAGACCATGTGTGGTAGCACAAACCTACAATTCTACCATCTGGGAGACTGTGGTAAGGGAATCTTGAGTTTGAGACTGTCCCGGGCTACTCAGTGAGCCCCTGTTTCAGAATCTGTTTTAGCTGCTTATAGTGGCTCATGTCTATAATCCCAACACTCAGGAGTCTGAGGATTGTTATGTGTTCAAGCAAGGACAGCCTGGGCTACACAGTGAGTTTTTAGGCTAGCCTGGGATATATAACAAAACCTCCTTTAAAAAAAAAAGAAAACAAGAACAAAAACTGTTTAATATACACATATGCCCATATGTACACATATGTATATCAGTTATATAGATATACTTTATATATATATATATATATGTATTTACATTTTTCAATGATGGGGATAAAAACTAGAAGCTTTAGGCATGCTAGGTGAGTATTCTACCAATGAGCCATRTTCCTAGCCCTGAAAACTGTACCATGATTAATAGACATTGTACTGGCTGGTTTTGTGTGTCAACTTGACACAGGCTGGAGTTATCACGGAGAAAGGAGCTTCCGTTGGGGAAGTGCCTCCATGAGATCCAGCTGTGGGGCATTTTCTCAATTAGTGATCTCAAGGCGGGGAGGGCACAGCCCCTTGTGGGTGGGGCCATCCCTGGGCTGGTAGTCTTGGATTCTATAAGAGAGCAGACTGAGCAAGCCAGGGGAAGCAAGCCAGTAAGAARCATCCCTCCATGGCCTCTGCATCAGCTCCTGCTTCCTGACCTGCTTGAGTTCCAGTCCTGACTTCCTTTGGTGATGAACAACAATTTGGAACAGTAAACTGAACAAACCCTTTCCTCCCCAACTTGCTTCTTGGTCATGATGTTTGTTCAGGAATAGAAACCCTGACTAAGACAGACATATACATTACAAATGCTCTGAAGAAATACTGTCCATAAGCACTTACACAAAATTTTGGTGGTAATTATTTCCAGCTTTGGCTTTGGCAGTTTCTGAGCATAATTTCCACTGGTCTTTTGTGCACAGTAGCCAGCTTGGAGGGCACAATCTAGTTCTCTTTTCTGCACAGCACTGGAAAGAGGGCACATGGGAACGGAACTTGTGGTGAAGGCCACCTTGCCACAAAGTGACCCCGCCCTGCCTACCTTCCTCTGGATCTAGTAGTAAATACATCCTGTATGGTAAATACAGAGTCTGCAGTGGGCATTGCCACATTGCTATCTCTAATGGAATGGACGGGATTGTAAAATTTACACCTCTTTTGAAATGTGATGAAGCAACAGAGTTCAGAAATAGGAAGCACACATTCGCTGGACCACATTGGGTTCTTTTGCACAATGTGCAGGAGTCAACATGAGAAAGCCACAGCAGAGGAAACAGCACAGTTGAGGCTGCTGGCCGTGTGGTCGGCAAGGTGTGGGGGAGGGTGGGGGGTAGAGGGTGGTGGGGGGAGGAGTGACGCCCCACCCTCCCAGCATCCTCCTGTTGTCACTCTCAGCCTTGTCAACTCTGCATTATTCTTTTCTCCCTGCCATCCCTTCAGCATTCACTGGGCATCCAGCCCTGGGTGACAATTCAGATTCCGAGTGCATGCTGATGGAGACTAAAGATGAGTTCTGACCAGGGGCCTTGATTTGCAGTGTGTACTGATGTTTATAGCATGCATACTCTCTCCATTAATTTTGAAGTAACCCGGCCTTGCTGAACACAAATCTGGGGARGGGTGTACAGCAGCTCATCACTTGTCGGTGATTTCTTTTGGCAATGAAATGAACAATGTAAGTTAGAGTACTAACTTACTAACTATCATGACATTGATAACAAGAACAAAACCAGAGAATGTCTTTGGGATGCCTTCCAGTGGCTGTGGAGACATTGAATTCTTCCAAATTGAGACATATTCGATCAAATAGTAAAATAGTATTGAGTTGTGTTCATTCCTAGTGTGGTTGGTAGGATGGGTAAGGTCATATCTACCAGACAATGTTGGCTAAAATGTTCACAAAGGGCATCTCCATATAAATTCTGGGAGGAGAGTTTACTTTTATATATTTGCCTGGGTTGATTGCATTCTTAAAAACTCCATCTATTTTGTTGCCAAAAAGTTAATCAATAACCAATTCCAGCTGAGACAGTTACCTTTTTGTCACTATACTTGAGATAATTAAGGTTGTAAAGAAGAAAGGGCTGTTTTGGATTTTAGGTTTATAGACTCAGTCCATGCTGAGTTGTATTGCATCTGGCCCTGTGATGATTCAAGGCTTGTGGTGGGAACATGTGTTCCCAGAGGAAACCTGCTTATCAGATAGCTGGAAAGGAAAAGAGAGGAGGAAGAAAAGAGGTTAGGGTCCCACAGTCTCTTCAGCGACATTAATCCCCACAATCGAAAAGCCTACACTGGGCTCGGGGTGTGCTCCACCGTGGAGGGCTTGTCTAGTGCATAAGTTACTCTTCTTATTGCCGTGACCAAAGACATGACACAAAGCAACATAAGGGAGGGTGGTTTTAATTTGGCTCACGGTTTGAAGAGATGCAGTCTATCAGTGAAGGAAAGGCATGGTTCCAGGAGGTGGATGGTCAGTTAAGAAGCAGAGCAGACAAAAAGTGGGACCTGCTCTCAAATCTTAAACCCTGACCCACTTCCATCAGCAAGCCTTCACCTCCAAAGCTTCTAAGACCTTCTAAAACGTGTCCATTAGTGGAGGACCAAGTGTTGGACCCATGAACGTATGGGGGCATTTCCCATTCAAATCAACAATACTCTGGGTTCGAAACCTAGCACCTCACACACACCCCTCTATCCCCATGTAGTCAAGGCTCCACCATCTCTCAATAGTGTGACTGGTGATAGGACCAAGGATTTGATACATAGCCCTTTGGAGATAGCATGCTACGGTCAACTATAACACCTCTCTATGCTGGTCTGTTCTTCCACCTTATTGTTTCTTTCACTCGTTGGTTTATTTGTTTGACTCAGGGTCTCATTACATGATCCGGGCTGTCTTCCGAATTCACAATTCTCCTGCACCAGCCTCTCGAGCACTAGGATTTCAAGGAAGACCACGTGTGGCTGGCATCTGGCAACTCTCTAAAAGTCAAGTAAGGTGAGAACCTCTGCCAGTGTTCTGACAGGAAGCCCTCCAGATGTGCGGTGTGGTGTTTCCTGTGCAGCCTCTCATCAGCCTTAGATGAAACTCCCTATTCCCAGCCCTGTGCTGCCCCATGCTGGGAGCACAGGGCTCTAGTTCACACCACGAGGTTAGTTAGGTTTTCAACATGGGAGGCCTTCATCCGTGCTCCCTTAGAAGAAAAAGCTCTCTAATTAGACTTTTTCATTTCTCACAACGGTTCCAAAGCCTAAACCATTCTCTCCCAAGAAAAATATAGGACCTTAGTTGGTACGCACTTTATTCTTTTTACCTTTTAATCTGGAGCAATCCTTTCTTCCCCTCTGTTTGAGATGAAAACCTCTGTTTGATCTTGTTAAAAAACCATACTGTTTTCTTCTTTAAAAAAAACAAACCATATTTCCCCTGTAATTGCTAAGAATCACACCTAGAATTTAGGAAACAGAAGATAACAAGAAATAAAGTCAAAATCACATGTAACACAGACCTGAGACGGGGCTGTGGCTACTGTGAGTTTTTCATTCTTCCCAGGAGGTTATCTATATGGGAATAATAAGTATTTTCATAATCCAAATTATCCTGCTTAGAAAACTCTTAATAGTAGATCGTGAATATTTTTGTATGACCAAAAATATTCTCCAGTGGTGAGATTTTTAGGTATTTTAAACGTAAAAATAACTTGTTTCCCCTTTTATTTTTAAAAACAGAGCATGCTTATTGCAGAGTTATTAGAACCTACAGTAAAAATGGAAAACCCTAAAGCTACAATCATACCTTTACCTCTGAGATATAATTGGCTCCCATCTTTTTAATATAAACCTCTAAAAACATATGCAGTTAGGTATTCCATAAAATCTGTGATACACAAGCATTATATCATTCAGTCCTCATAACATGCCTCTTTTTAGATGTTTGTTTGTTAGTTTGTTTATTTATTTATTTATTTATTTATTTATTTATTTATTTATTTATTTGAGACAAGCTCTTTGAGTAGTTCAGGCTAGACTTATATTCACCTCCGGCCTCAGCCTCCAGAGTACAGGTATTATAGGCTAGGCCATCATCCCCAGAGTAAGAATCTGTATTTACCAGTGTGGAAATAAGGTCGAGAGAAGCCAGGTGCCCTGCCTTGAGCTGGGTGCTCAGCCTGGGACTTAAGAGGCAGCACCATCCTTAGGATGCTTCCTGACTCACTGTCAGCTTCCAGTCCCAGGAGGGCATCTTCCCACGTTGATGAAAGAGCTTAGCTCTCAGAGCTGCCCCGGGTCAGACAGGGAGCTTCGCTTTCCTTTCCTTTCCTTTCCTTTCCTTTCCTTTCCTTTCCTTTCCTTTCCTTTCCTTTCCTTTCCTTTCCTTTCCTTTCCTTTCCTTTCCTTNTCCTTTCCTTTCCTTTCCTTTCCTTTCCTTTCCTTTCCTTTCCTTTCCTTTCCTTTCCTTTCCTTTCCTTTCCTTTCCTTTCCCTTCCCTTCCCTTCCCTTCCCTTCCTTTCCTTTCTTTTCTTTTTTCTTTTCTTCTCGTCTCTTAAGATATTTATTTACTTATTTTATGTATATGAGTACACTGTAGCTGTACAGATGGTTGTGAGCCATCATGTGGCTTCTGGGATTGAACTCAGGACCTTTGCTTGTTCCTGTTCCCACTCGCTCTAGCCCAAAGATTTATTTATTATTATATGTGAGTACACTGTAGCTGTCTTCAGACACACCAGAAGAGGGGGTCAGATCTCATTATGGATGGTTGGGAGACACCATGTGGTTGCTGGGATTTGAACTCAGGACCTTCGGAAGAGCAGTAGGTGCTCTTACCGCTGAGCCATCTCTCCAGCCCGGAGCTTTGCTTTCTTGTGTTTTGACTTAAAAAAAATATTTTTTCTTTTCTGAACCTAGCTGCTCATGGAACTACTTTTGTTTATGTTGTGAATAGATTCTCAGTCTAATGGGAATGATCCAGATTCATTTGTAAATAAGCTATTGCTTTGCTATTTATTTATTAATTATTTATCATTTATTTAGGGACAGTATTTCTCACTGTTTCCCAAGCTGGTCTGGAACTCATGAAGTAGCTCAGGCTAGCTTTCTTGAGGTAATCCTCCTGCTTCAGACTCTAGTGCTGGGATTACAGGTATGAGCCAACATACCAGATTTTTCTCTACTAATTTAAAAAGCCACCTCTATTTTATTTTCTTCCTAAAAAACATATTGGAGACAGAGTAGCTCGTAGTCCATATTGACCTTGAACTGTGTAGACAAGATTGGTCTTGAACCCATGATCCTCTAGTTTCCATCTCTAAAGTGGTAGGACCACAGGCATTTGTCTTTTGAAACTCTTTTTTATTTATTACCCACTACCTATCCTGGATCTTGGAACCCCGAGGTAGCTTTGAATTATCTGTACACTTGCCTGATTAATTAACTGACCAAAATCTTCCCTCAGTAACATTTACAGAGGATGTAGTTGTGACAAAAATGGAAGTTGTCCCTTAGGACTTAGAATCTACAATGGAACAGAATGTTTTGAACAGGCATGGGTGTCGTTCCTGTGATGCTCCAGCACTGTTCTTACTCAGATGCTGTCTCACCYGACGCTCACAGCAGCCCAGCGCTGCAGGTACTATTTTTATCTCCGTTGCTCACATGTGCCATGAAGCATGGCACACCACTCGGCTTTGGGGAGAGTCGGGGAAAGTTAGAAGGCAATTCCAAGTTGATGCAACAGATGCTATTTATCATAGGGGAAGCCCAGGGTTCTGCTCTTTGCAAGAGCAAGAGCGTTTGTTGAGAGACCATGAGAACCAGGAAGGACTTGTGGAGAAAGCGATTTCCCCACGATCCCTAAAAGATGATGATATGTGTTGCTCAGATGAATGTGGGGTGAAGACAAAAATGGTGATTAGGCTGGCACAGACTTGAGAGAGGATGGTATGGAGACAGATGAGGGTGGGTGAAGAGATTTAAGCAGGAGAGCAGTAGTTCAAAGGTCCAGAGAAATGAGAAGAGATGTGTTTTTGTCTTAGTTAGGGTTTTACTGCTGTGAACAGACACCATGACCAAGGCAAGTCTTATAAAGGACAACATTTAATTGGGGCTGGCCTACAGGTTCAGAGGTTCAGTCCATTATCATCAAGGTAGGAGCATGGCAGCATCCAGGGAGGCATGGTGCAGGCAGAGCTGAGAATTCTACATCTTCATTTGAAGGCTGCTAATGGAAGACTGACTTCCAGACAGCTAGAAGGGTCTTAAAGCCCATGCCCACAGTGACACACCTACTGTAACAAGGCCACACCTCCAAATAGTGCCACTCCCTGAGCCAAGCATATACAAACCATCACAGTGTGGCAGTATACGTCTGTGATTTTAGCACTTGGGATGCAGAGGCTGGAGGACCCAGAGTACAAGAACAGCCTCAGCTGTTAGAGGCCAGCATAGATTACATGAGACTCTGTCTCCAAAAATCAAACCAAACTAAATCAAGCCAAAAGCAACACAGTAGCAAGAAAAATTAAATACAAAGCAAAACGAACAAAAACAGAAGCAAAGAGAATACTGCACCCTAGACACTGAGAAATGAAGCCTTTGAGTTCAGGGTTGGGTGGGAAGGAGCAGGCCAGGGAAATGCTTGTTTTGGGATGGTCAACATCACACCCAGCCTTGTGAGATATTTTAAGAAAATTTATCTGCAATCTTAATATAGAAAGAGACATGCAACCAGTTTAACCAGAAGAGACATACATTCCTCTAGCTGGTGTGTGAAGGATGAATGTCACTCCAGCTACAGTATAGACAAAGCAAATATTAGGGGCCTCCTGCTGCAGGAAATAGTGATGTGGCCTTTCACTAGAGCAGTGGGCATGGAGTTGGGTGTGCTAGAGGCCCTTGATCAGTAGTTGATAAGACTGACCTGGTCTTGGTTTGGTTGATATTTCTTGTATCAACACTCAAGGGTTTGATGAGAACATCCATGGTCAGTAGCTTAGGCTTGGCATGTGTGCTGCGTAGTTTTAGGTCAACTTGACACAAACTAGAATCATTTTGGAAGAGAGAACCTTGAGAAGATGCCCCCATTAGATTGGCGTGTGGGCAAGCCTATGGTACATTTTCTTAATTGATGGCTATTGTAGGAGGGCCCAGCTCACTGTGGGTGGTGCCACCCTGGACTGGTGGTCCTGGATGCGTAGACAGAGCAGGCTGAGCAATCCGAAAGGAGACAGCCAGCGAGCAGTGGTCTTCCCTAGCCTCTGCATCCACTCCTGTCTCCAGGTTTGTATCCTGCTTGAGTTCCTACCCTGATGCCCTGACTTCCTTCAATGATGGACTGTGATATAGAAATATAAGCAACAAAACAAAACAAAACCAACCAACCATCCAACCAGCCAACCAACCAAACAACCAACCAACCAACCAACCAACCAAACAAACAAACAAACAAACAAACACCAACCAACCAAACCAAAGCAATCAAAACAAAAACCAAACCAAACAAAACCCCCTTTCTCCCAAGTTGCTTGTGTTTAGGGTGCTTTATCACAGCAATAAAAACAGAAATAAAGGCAGAACTGGTATCAGGTGTGGAGTATTGCTGTGACGGACCTGACCCTGTGTTTTGGGGAAGATTGTGGAAGGAAGGACTCTGGAACGCTGGGCTAGAAAGCCATTCAGAACCAGAGCTTAATGAGCCGTCGTGGGAGCTTAGTGATGCTGAGAGCAGGGCCGATGATGGAGCTGGGCTTGTGCAGTCTCAGAGGGATGCTTAAGAGCTCCTTAAAGACTCTATGGAGGCCATTTGAAATTTTGAGCTGAGGTTTCTCAGGGTTGAAGAATTGGCTGTGGTTAACAAGAAAACAGAACCATTAAAGCGAGATCTTTCCTTTGTGGGGACAAATTAATACTGGTCAGTTGAGGCTGAAGAATCAGCGGCGATTAAGAAGAGACCAGCATCAGAGAGGCAAAATCCTCTGGGAAGTGTTTCCTGAGGGTCAGCACACAGAAGCTGGAGTCTAGCAGTGGCCAAGGCTGTCCTTGTGCTGTCAGCCGAACCTGGTGAAGTCCTAAGTCTCCCAGATGGAACTGGTTTCGAAAGCCCAGCCTTGAAGGGGTCATGGAGAGAAGCTGGGGTCTGGCACCATATGTCAGGGTCAGGATCCCTGCAGAGAKCTCAAGAGAGGCTATTGGTGAAAGTGTGGCCCAATTGCAGCAGGAAAACCCAGCATTTCAGAGATGCCAGTGCCAGGGGATGGACCACCAAGGCGGCAGTGGTTGTGGGTGGAGTTAGCCTAAGCCAAGAAGACAAGGTTTTTGTGCTGTGAATGGCAGAGCAGAGAGAAGTACAACTTTCCAAGCTCTTGGGAGTCCAGAAGATCCTGAATGTACTCCAGACATTGTACAGTGTGTTATTAACCCAGCTGGAGTTTAGTTTTGCTTTGTTCAGACTGTGACTGTACCCTAGCTTTTCATTCCTGAATAAAGTATTTGATTTATTTTCAATTTTATAGGAACCCAGAGTTATGAGACTTTGGATATTTTAAAAGGATTTTGTATGTTTTAAAAAGGCTGAGCTTTTAAAGTGTTTGGGTTTACAAAAAAAGTCTGTGGGAATTTTAGAGTTTGAAATATGTTTTATATTGTGATATTGATATTAATGAAAGGAAAGGTTATGATTTAATGGTAATGTGTACGTGTGCCAAGTTGACAAGGGGTCAGTTTTATGTCAACCTCATGAAAACTGGAGTCATTTTGGAAGAGGAAAACTTAATTAAGAAGATGCCACCACTAGATAGGCCTGTGATCAAGCCTGTGGTGCATATTCTTAACTCATGATTGATTTGGGGAGCCCAGCTACTGGGGGAAGGTGTCACCCCTGGGCTGATGCTCCTGGATGCTATAAGAAAGCAGACTGAACAAGCCACGAGCAGGACAGGTAATAGTACTCCTCCATGGCCTCTGTATCACTTCCTGCCTTGACTTGCTGCTATGACTCCCTTTGATGATAGGCTGTGATGAAGAAGTGTAAGCAAAATAGACTCTTTCTTTTCCAAGTTGCTTATGGTCATAGTCTTGTATCACTGCAGTAGAATCCTGAGACAATATGCCTAAAGGGCGCAGAGACGAAAACATGCCTCGCTTATGGTTTGACTATAGCATTCTTGAAGGCTCTGTAGGCCTTGCCCTTCTCCCTTATTCCCTCTGCCTCGATTAGAACCATTCGATCACTCTCTTAAAGCTGGCCACGGAGCTTCATTCCCTTGTTTGGCCACTTCCTCCTGTAGAGGCTAACTACCAGGGTCCAGCCATCAAAGTACTGAAGCCCAGCAATCAAAAACCCACTTTGGCTGCCCTAATTAACATTCCCAATCAAAATTCAAGACCTTATCCCAATACGGAGGTTTCCCCTTCTAGCTTTATAAATTGCCTTTTGCCCAAGAACCACGTCTACCTCCTCTCAATCCAGAGGACAGGACCACACCCTCCAAACACATATCCCTTCCCCTTCTCCCTCTTCCTCTATCTACTGCCTTTGTTTCTTATTCTCTACCCTTTGACTCTCTGGGGTAAATAAATCTCCTTTGTGCTGAGAACCTGGTCTTGTGTCTTGAGCTGATACCAGTCCCTTCAATTCCTCTAACTACACCTTCACCAGTTGGTCATCTGTCATTAAGGTGGGTCTACAAAGTTTATAAACAGGTTCGATGTTTGCAGTGTTATCAGTGAGAGTGAAATTACCACTTAATCCATTACACGAGCCAGTGAGATGGCTCAGCATGTAAAGGTGCTTACTTACAATGAGTCCTAATGAAATTGAGTTTAATTCCTAGCCCCTCATGATGGAGGGAGAGAAGAGATTTCCCCAAACTTAACCTGTGACTTACACACACACACACACAGACACACAGACACACAGACACACAGACACAGACACACAGACACACAGACACAGACACACAGACACACACAGACACAGACACACAGACACATACACAGACACACACACACAGACACACAGACACAGACACACTGACACAGACACACACAGAGACACAGACACACAGCCACAGACACACACACAGACACAGACACACAGACACACAGACACAGACACACACACAAACCAGACACACACACAGACACACAGACACAGACACACACACAGACACAGACACACAAACACACACAGACACAGACACACACAGACACACAAATACACACACAGACACACAGTCACAGACACACACACACACACACACACACACACAGACACACATACATCACATATGCATGGCTCTGTATGACCACGACCCTAATATAATTTTAAGACTCTTTCAGTGCCTATTCAGTCACTGCTTAACCTTCTTACCCCACTCACCTCAGTATCGGGCCAACGTAAATCTACTTTGCCTTTTCATTTGGGGACTTCTCATAAACAACATCCTCTCCTGTGTAGTATTTTGGGAGTTGCATCTTTCACTGGCATGATCCCAAGGCCCAGCATCTGACAGTACTTCATGCCTTTTAATAGCTGAATGAACTCCACTGTATGACTGTAATGCATTTCGCTTACGCGCTGGTCAGTTGATGGACCTTTGGTTGTTTCTCCCTTTGTCTTCATAAACAATGCTTCCACGAGCATTCGTGTAGACTTTCTCATGGGCGTACGTTTTGAAAAGTGCGTGTCCCATGGCTTCATCTTGGTGTACGTTTTGAAAAGTGCGTGTCCCATGGCTTCATCTTCCTACCTGCAGCGTTCAGCAGTGGCTTCTCCTTTTCTCTCGGCAGCTGTTGGAGCAGGTGTGACGTGAGTTCTCACTGTACTTTTGAATTGCATTATCCTAATGTCCAGTGATGTCGGATGCTACCATGTGTCTGTTGGATGTTTATGCATTTTGGTGCCTTTCTTCTTTGATTATTGATTGTGGCAAAATACATCTTTATAGATTTGCCCAGTTTTCAATCTTTGTAGCAAAATGTAGTCTTTTGCGTGGGGCTTTCTTCGCTTTGCTACTTTTTGGTAGGCTTAGCACTATTTGGATGGGTGAGCACCACCTTCTACCTTCCTCTCAGATAATCCTGCAGTGTTCATTTTATGCAACCATTCATTAGATGATAGACACAGGCATGGTTTCCATTTTTAGCAGTCATGAATAATGTCACTATGAACCCCTGCATACAAATTTCTGTGCAGACTTCTCAAAGGGACACGGTAACAGGAAGTGAGTGACGTTTTCATCTCCTTGGGGCACGGATCCAGAAGTGAAACAGCCAGGGAGGGCCCCGGTGACCCCCCAGTGGCTCACCGCCCTAGCCTACACCCCCACCAGCAGTGTGCGGGGGTCCTTCCCTGCAGCTTCCTTGATCCTGACATCGGCTGTCTGTTGGACAAGGCCATCTCCGTGGGTGTGAAGTACATTTGTGGTTTTGATTTCCACTTTTCCTGATGACTAATGACTCAGAACATCTTTTCATGTGCTAATTGGCTAGTTAACAATTTCCTCCTGGAGAAGTTGTCAATATAGATCAAATGAATAACTACTGATGTACTTTGTCTTTGTCCCCTCCCCAGCTCCTCCCTCCCTCTCTCCCTCCCTCCCTCCCTCTCAATTTCCTCTCCCCTGCTTTTTTATTTTTCTTGTCATAAGAAATTTTAAAGAGCTGTGCTTAGCTTTTGCTCCCTAACAGTGGAGTGAACCCATTTGTAGTCTGAGTCCAGGCAGAGGATTTACCTGAACAGAGTTTTCCGGAGAGAAATTCCCCCACCTTCACCCATAAAATGCAGAACATACTTATTTTCTGAGCTTGAAAGAGCTCCTAGAGATGACCAAGGCCTAACCTCCCATGTAGCCTTCCTGCAGCCGTTAAGTCAGGGCCAAGCCTGTAATTCCAGCTACTCAAAAGACTGAGGCAGGAGGATGACATGCCTCAGACCTGTCTGGGCTATATAGCAGATCAAGGACCTCCTTAACAATTTAGTGTGACTTTGCATAAAAATGAAAGATAAAATAAAAATAAAAGGGTCAGCCAGGCAGTGGTGGCTCACACCTTGAATCTCAGCACTTGGGAAGGCAGAGGCAGGCAGAGGCAGGCAGATAGAGCTCTGTAAGTTGAAGGCTAGCGTGGTCTAGAGAACGAGTTCCGGGGACAGCCAGGGATACACATAGAAACCCTGTCTTGAAAAACAAACAAAGAAACAAGCAAACAAACACCACCAAAGAGGGTCAGAGATACAGCTCATGGGTTGAGCACTTGCCTAGTATGTGTGAGGCTCTGGGCTGAAATCACAAATCTATAAACGGTCAGTGTGTGTTTGTGGGGAGGGTTGCGGGGAGGAGTTGGGGGAGGCGGGACCAGCCTTCTCGGGCATCATGCAGAGTTTTCAGGGCTGACTGCTTTTTCCATGGAGTGTTCTTTGCTACACTGAGTTTAGACCTCTCTCTCTGAAGTTCCACATCTCAGCAGTACCCCACAAGGAGTTCTCACACACCTTTGAGACGTTATAATACACACGAGGCCTCCAGGTATATGCGAGCACCGCTGTCCTATTACCGACCTCTGAGATTACCACCGTTTAAAGGTAAATTTAACAGCACATCTAACCGTTCCTCAGACAGGATAGTTCCTACCCATGGTCACCAGTGTCAACCTTCTCTGAAGGGTGCAATTCTCCTTCTCCCTCTCCTCTCCCTAAGAGGTGACTCTTGAGGAAGAAGCAGCAAAGATGGACACATTGTGAGAGCCTCCGGCTGTACTGGCTCTGTCCATGGCTGTCACAGACAGACCATCTCTACCATCCCACCGCAGGAACTCTGAATAAGCCCAGTCTCTGTCTTCACATTGTTACAGTCTTACATGTAGAACTTTCTTTCACCTTTCCAAATCTCATCTCGCTGAGTTTAGTTCCAGCAAGTAAGGTAATTATTGTTAATAATATTAATAGTAAGATGTCCAAAGCTGGGGTTCATTAGTATTCCACTTTGAACTTCACAAACACCCTGAGACAGAGAGACAATTACTCTCCTTACTTTATAGCTGAAGAGTTGAGATCTGGCAAGGTTCATTAAGTTTGCTCAGAGTTACACCCATATTTGCTAACTTTAAAGGCACAGGCAACCTGCCAAGTGGCATGCTCCTGAGATTCTGGAGCTGGGTGTGCACGGCTCCTGGGTCATCCAGTCTGCCGTTCCGGTGAGTGTGGCCTCTGTAGTTTCCTATGGCACGGAAGTTTCCCAGTTACAGCGTCCTGAAGGCTCCATTGCCGCTTCCGTGTCTCTTGACACTCCGTTTTACTTATGCTCCATCCCGGGCTACTTTATTACTGCCCGGGAAGAAAAACACCGAAGCCCCAAGTAACTTTGCAAACCCCCCATCCTAAACTACACATCAATTTCAGAGCCTGTCTGCAGGTGAGCGCCTCGGAGACAGGCATTCCGCTAGTCCCTGCCAGGGCAATAGGGCCAATATCCAGCACGAATTCCTCTCTTGTCCATGGGGAGAGCTCAAAGGTGCTTGTCAACAACTGGCTTTCATCCAGTGACTGTCAGTTTCATCTCCCAGATATAATCAAAGATGGCGGGTAGCTTTGACATTCATGAGCTCAGGCTGTGCCTAAGGCCAGTGTCCACTTCAGCGAACGGTCTGCGCAAAGCTGTTGCTAACTATGGGAACGCTGACCCCGCCGAAGGTCTTTTCCTCCTCTCCTATGGCCCTCTCAGTGCTCCCTGTAGGAATCCATTGTAGCATTTTGCTTAATCACCACAATAATAACAACACTTCCAGAGCCAGCTAGACTGAGTGAGCGCTGGCGCTGTTGTAGGTGCCCATCAGAGAATAGCTCATTGGGAATCCAATGTGGCCATCTCCCTATTTCCAGGTTAGGAAATGGGCTTAGAACTTGCTGGGGTTCTTCCAAAGATCACCCCAGGCACAGGGCTGAGGAGTATAGACTCCTGGAATTGGCACTGGAATCAGTCTCTCCTCTCCTCTCCTCTCCTCTCCTCTCCTCTCCTCT